>QXEO01000072.1:317347-374149 GCA_007115705.1 Dactylis glomerata
TCATCGGCATCTAAGGGCTCTTCAGACTTAGTGAATATAGGAGGGTTGGTGTTTTGGAAACTCCTTAACTTGGATCGGTGCTCTCCATTGCCATGGTTTTCTCCTTCACCATTGCCATTGCCATTGTTGTGGTTCATTGCCATCTGGGTTAGTTGCTGAAGAGTGGCCAAGTTGGCTTGGCGCTCAGCTCGGGCTGCTTCCCGATCTTCCATGATCAACCTTAGCAATTCGGCCATTTCCGGGTTCGGGGGTGGGGGTGCTCGCGGCATCTGAAGATAAGGTTTGTAAGACAGAGGGAAAAGCTAATTTGCTAGGATTTAAAGGTACATGGATGATGCAATTTTGTTTTACTAAGGCCTTAAAGGCCAAATTCAAATTTCATTCCTCACTCATCAAACATATCATACACACGAGTTCACACATTACAAATGGTTTACATCAAACCATTGCGACTCGTCTACTAGAGAGGGGGATACAACTCACACCTACACGAAGTGAACATAAAGTGGAACTCATAGCTAGATAACACGTGGATCTCGAGTCTAAACAGCGGGCTCCTCGGGATATTCCTCCTTGTCACTCACAATGAATCCATTGTGTCCACCATCCTCCGGATCATCAAGGTCCTCCATGAAGTCATCCTCATCACTAATGAGGGCATTATCCTCCTTGCGGAGATCAATGCCTTCCTCCTCACCAAGGTGATCCTCCAGACTCTCAATGTACTCAGTCAACTCCGCCACATTGGCCTTCAACTCCTCAAGGTCCTGTTCCTTCTCATCGCGCTGGCGACGAAGGCTCTTGCGCTCCTTCGCAAGAATCCTGATAGTGCTCCTCGCCTCCACCAGGGCGAAGTGCTCAAGGTTGGCCTTGGTACGTGCACGATTGGCCTCCTGCTGAGTGGAGTACAGCAAGAAGTCCATGTGATCGATGTAGGTACTCGGCTCATTCTGCCCGGGCATGTTTGCGGGACGCCCGTCCGCATCACGCCGAGCAAAGTCTCTGAAGCGTCCTCCCTGAACCTCCTCAACGTGCAGTCCGCACAAGCGGGCGTGCATCTCCTGCATCGCTCGGACCAAACCATCGGCCCAAGTGTTCTCCACAAGCTCAAACTTGACCCTTGGAGAACCCAACATCCCTTTCTTGCCACGGCAACTAGCTCGGATGAGCCACCGTAGCTCTCCATCCGGGTGCTCATTGAGCATGGCTCCCTTGAACTCCGGGTACAAACGGTTCAGGAACAAGGTCAAGGTGGTGAGGTCGCGCTCGAAACAAAGGCTGCCACCATGGCCCAACTGGTACTCTCAGTGAATACCGGGGCCATCTACAAAATTTTAAATTTAGTTCAAGTTAGTGATCAACTCAAGTGTGCAAAATTTTAAGTAGGCAAAAACTGAAATATGTATAAAACTTATCCACTAGAGAGGAAAGACTAAGCAATTTTTGCAACCGTTCTTGTATCTTTGCTTTTATCAAAGTTTTGTTTAACGCCCATTCTAACTAAGGTCTCCTATGGTCAGCCTAGGCTCTGATACCAACTTGTGACGACCTCAAATTTGATACAAATTTGAAGTGCCCGTTATGTATTCCACCGCAATCCCAGAACCGTTGTTGCGATATACATAACGTAGTTGGTACTCAGTTCCATAGACATTACAATACGAAGGTTCAAATACAATGGTCATATAGACCAAGTCATATTACAACACAATATAGCAGCGGAAATAACGTCTTCGGCCCATGCCTTCTCCCTACAGGCAAATGGCGACTCACGGAGACGAGCTTAGTTCTGGTACTCTTCTTCATACCCTTCCTCCTGGTATTCCTCCCCATAGTCTGGCCAAGTTTGATAGCCAGGGACACAGCCGTGAGTACATGGATGCACTCGCAAACCATCTTATAATTGAAAGGATGAAGTAGATATGCAAGGTTTGGTATAGTGGACTAAGCACAAGTTGGTTTGCAAAAGCTAGTTGTATTTCCCAAGATGGCTCATGGTAGAAAAGAGGTTTATTCTCTAAGTTCATTCTAAGGAACTTCAAGTGTGTCAACATCATGTTCAAGCCAAGTCATTCAAATTCATGTCATTCACCAAGTTCACCCTTGCTATTTTATTCTTACAAAAGCCAGTAGAGTTTTGCCAACCGTCCATGACCGAGGACTCGGCTATTCGAATAGTTTGAAACCCTCTGCAGAGGGGTACACTTTACCCACAAGATTCGATACATCTGCCGGGAGAAATCCACGGTTTCGCCATACACAAAGGTATGCGGGTTTTAGATAATCAAACAAACCTTTCACTTGCTCATCCTAGTATAGGATCCTCTCCCTAGAGCCCGGGATACGGAACCCCGCTCCGGCGCCTCTAGTTCTGCCCATCCCGGGTACCGGGTTAGTGGAATCCACCTGGTCAAGAAGTATCCGCCCGTGGAGTCCTTCCATGAAGATTTGATGCAAGACCTCCCATACTAAGATAAACAAGCTACGGATTAAGCCCCTTCCCATATAGGGTAAAGTGGTTGTACGGTATAATTGGCACCCATGTACATCACTCGTTGTCAATTGAGAAATACATTTCATAGTTCTTAGTCAAGATTATTTTCTTTCATAAAGCCATTATATAGGAGAAATCTCCCATTTCAAGTTTCCAGTTCAAGTCACCCTTTTCAAGTGGGGTTCCTCCAGAGATAGCATCAACTTTTATTAGCGACTAAGCAACTACATTGAGTGATAGTACTACTAACTAGGGTTGGATAAACTCAGCTTGATGCTCTTGATAATCAAGACATCAATATACTTCTATCATTCTACTCTAGCAATTCAATCATGCAATTTACTTACTAAACAAGAAGAATGCAATAGTAAAACTAGGTAGTGGGAGTATGAATCAAAGATGGCTTGCCTTGGTTGGCAAAGTGTCCGGGGGTTTCTTCTTCTTCTTGATAATAATAATCCCCTCCAATATCCTCCCGGCAACACTAGCGTCTAATAACGAATAAACACAAAGCACACCATCACTTCACCAAGCTAACAACACCACCAAGCACACATCTTTGTTTGCTAACCAAAGCATTCATGGTGTGCATTTTTATGAGGTTGGATTGTAAGTCTTTCTTCTAAGTTTTTCTTCAAGTGTGCAAGCTAGATTCTTTACTAAGTAGCATAGGTGGTTCACTTGTGCAGCATTGGTGTTGATTTAGGGTTACTAAGACAAGTTTGAGTGGGAGGGATCCACTAAGTGAAGTGGCATTGAGGGCAATTAATTCTAAGTGTGCACTAGTGATCTATTATTTATGCTACCAAATAGGATTGGGTTAGGGTCTAAAATGATCCCACTAATTATGTTTTGGGGTAGATTAGTGTTGACTAACAGTAAGAGGGGTCATTAGTGAGTTCACATTTTAATTTTCATGATTTTTGATGGCTTTAATAATTTTCTAGAAATCTTCATTATTAAACAAGCTAGGGTCACACTATTCATATCTGAAATAATGCTTAACTTGTTTTGAGTTCTACCAGTACTATTGGATAGAGTATTTTGTAAGCTTTCCAATGAATATTATTTGCTAGATTTGGATTTGTAAAACTCTAGGAATTAAAGTTGTGAAAATAGCATCTGAACATATTTGAAATAATAAAACGGGCGGGAATTTATTTAAAACGAAACGGACCGAAACTGAAACGAGTCGGGCCCTATTCAGCCTAAAGCCGAACGGGCCGGCCCATACCGTTTTCGCGCGGGGGAAAAAGAATAAAATGGGGACCTGACAGGTGGGGTCGCGATGTCAGCCCACTTAACAAATCCCGAATCGGTAAGTTATCGTCGGATCGAGATCGGACGGTTCACGTGCATCGTCTTCCTCAGCACGGCGGAAGCTCACATGCGAGCAGCGACGATCGTTCGACGGCGATGGCGAGGCGTAGGGGAAGCAGAGCTCGTCGGCGACGTGCGGGATCGGCGGTGGTGCTCCTCCTCTTCCGATTCCCTGCAGCAGCTGGCCTCCAGGTGGTCGGACGCGGCGGCGCTCCGCTCGTCCAGTGCTGCTCCGGCGAGGCTGGCGACGGCGAACTAGGGCAAGCGAGGCTAAGCGACGATGTCTGGGAGGTAGAGGGGAGTGAGGTGAGTTGATTCGTTTGATCGGAGGGGCTTTATATAGGCCGGAGCGACGGGGGCAAGCGCGGCCAGAAGCTCATCTTCGCGGGGGCCCTGGCAGCGTTGGAAGCTCGCTCCGGTCACGGCGTTCACGCTCGCGTGCTGGGGGGTTGCTGGTTCGGCCGCGGGGCGCTGTGGGTCTCCTCTGGCGCCTCCAAGCTGGCCGGCATCGCGCGGGGCAGAAGGTTACTGGGAGGGGGCCCTGGGCGCAAACCTCGCCGTCCTTCCGCTTCTCCTGGCTTGGGTCGGGGCTGGGGGAGCTGGAATCGATCGAGGAGAGGCCAAGGAGCATGGCGACAGTGCTGGAGCGAGCCAGCATAGTGCAGCTCCAGTGAAGTTTGATTCGATTTGATTTTCTTCTGCCAGTGTTCGACGAAATGCCCGCAAGAACTCAAAATTTGATTTTTCAAATTTTTCCACTTTGGGTGCTCATCAAATTGGATAAGATACCCAGGCATATTTTTGTTACAGTGAAAGGTTGAGTTTTGCAAAAATTTATATTTAAAACTTGATATGGTTTCTGTTTCAGATTCAAACTTTGGCTCAAGTTTGAGTGGTGTTCTGGTTTGAAATTTGGGTAAATCTTTGTTGGTTGAGTTAGTCCATAACTTGGTTAAGCTCAACTTACTGGCCAAACATGAAGGTGAGATGTAGATTGCTTAATCTAAGGGCTCAAAGTGGTGCAGTCATTAACAATTTCTAGATCATATTAACTTTATCTCTTTCTTACCTACTTTTATTTCTGGTTCTTTTGGCTCTTAATAATCTTCTCAATTGATTCTGTTGGTTCACTTAGGATTTTCTAACCACTGCTCAAACAAAATAACACACATAAAATCATAGAATACACATAGTAGGAAATACATGTATGCATGAAATAAAGAATAAAAAGTTTTATCTTGGTCCAAAATTTGGCACTTTATTTATTAAGAAGTGGATTACAATTTTCTGAGTTGTTACAAACAGCTAGGTCTAACCTGGCCGAAACTCTGATCATTGCAGAGGAAAGGAAGAGGCTCAAGCGAGCAGTGGAAATTGCTGAGATGGTCGTGGCCGGCAAATCTATGCCGGGCATGGCAAATCCCGGTGGCAGTGCTTCTTTCCAAGTGGGCAAGGAAGTCAAAAAGGTGCCTCTGGATGAAGTTTTCCCGGAGCGCCATGCCCTCATCGGGGCAGGTTTGGACCCCAAATAGGAAGTCGATCTCATCAGCTTCCTCCGTGAGAATCGGGATATCTTTGCATGGTCTACTTCGGACTTGCAAGGTGTGCCGAGGGAGCTGGCTCAACACGCATTGCATGTGAGACCAGATGCTAAGCCGGTGAAGCAACCGCTCCGGCGGAATGCAGGTGACAGAAGGAAAGCCATTTGGGACGAAGTGGCTAGGCTCCTAACCTCCGGCTTTATCAAAGAAGTGCTTCATTCGGATTGGGTGTCTAATCCGGTTTTGGTGGAAAAGAAGAAGGAGGAGCCCGCCATAGTGAAAATATGGCAGATGTGTGTTGATTACACCAACTTGAACAAGGCATGCCCTAAAGATCCATTCCCGCTCCCTCGGATCGATCAAGTGATTGATTCCACAGCTGGATGTGAACTCCTGTCAATTGTAGATGCCTATTCTGGTTTCCACCAGATCCCTTTGTATGAGCCGGATCAAATAAAGACATCCTTTATTACCCCGTACGGGGCTTATTGCTATCTCACTATGCCGTTCGGTTTAAGAAATGCCGGCGCAACTTACCAAAGGTGCATGCAAAAGTGTTTGCACGATCAGATAGATAAAAATGTGCAGGTATATGTCGACGATGTCGTCATAAAGACCAAGGAGAGCGAGACTCTCGTAGATGATCTCCGGGAAACCTTTGCAAACTTGAGGAGATTCCGGATGAAGTTAAATCCGGCTAAATGTACCTTCGGTGTGCCGGCAGGCAAATTGCTCGGTTTCCTGGTTTCCAGCCGGGGTATTGAGGTAAATCCCAGCAAGATTCGTGCTATAGAAAGAATGAAGCCGCCGACAGATTTGAAGGAAGTTCAGAAGTTCGCAGGGTGCCTCGCATCCCTGAGCCGTTTCATAAGTCGGCTGGGCGAGAAAGCTTTGCCGTTATATCAGTTGATGAAGAAGTCCGACACATTTGTCTGGACAACGCAAGCAGATGCAGCTTTCAAGGAATTGAAACAGATGTTGTCAACAGCGCCGGTATTAGCGTCTCCGATGCCCCGTGAGCCGATGTTGCTCTATATAGCGGCAACCAACAGGGTTGTCAGCGCTGTGGTGGTAGTAGAGCGAGAGGAAGGAGGCAAAACCGTGCAGCGGCCGGTATATTATCTGAGTGAAGTCCTCTCCACCTCAAAGCAAAACTACCCCCACTATCAGAAGATGACTTATGGTGTCTATATGGCGGCCAAGAAGCTCAAGCATTATTTCCAAGAGCATCCAATCCGGGTAGTGGCCGAGGCTCCTATCTCGGAAATCATAAGTAACAAAGACGCCAGTGGCAGAATAGCCAAGTGGGCGATAGAGTTGTCGCCATATACTCCACAATATGATAAGAGGGATACAATCAAGTCCCAGGTGTTGGCTGACTTCTTCATTGACTGGGCCGAGATACAATATGAGCCACCATTGCCAGATGCAAATTATTGGAGGATGCATTTCGATGGGTCCAAGACAATACATGGCCTGGGTGCCGGCATAGTTCTCAGTTCACCAAAGAATGACCAATTGAGATATGTCCTGCAGATTCATTTTGCAGCATCAAATAATGTGGCGGAATATGAGGCACTTGTGCATGGCCTGAAAGTGTCTAAGGACATAGGAATTCGCCGGATTATGTGTTTCGGTGATTCCGACTTAGTGATTCAGCAGTGTTCCGGAATATGGGATGCTCATGATGCAAACATGGGATCCTACCGTTTCCTGGTATAGCAGTTGAGCGGTTACTTCGAAGGTTGTGAGTTTCGGCATGTTCTCCGGGCTCAGAACGATGCAGCCGATGCATTGTCCAAGCTGGGATCATCCAGAGATTCAAGCCCGCCCGGCATTTCGTTGGAGCATCTGAGAAAGCCGTCAATCAAGCCCTCGCCGGAGTCATCTTCCATTTATGTCCCGCCGAGTCCGGAGGATGCAGTTCCAATGGAGATAGATGCCGGAGCCAGGTCAGATAACCCGGGGACTGATTCCTCAGTCCCGGGGACTGGGCCGACATATGCGGTGAGTGCAGTATTCCAGAGCAGAGCTAAGGGCAAGGGTAAAATGTACCAAGAGGTTGTGCCGGTATACCCGGGGACTGCTCCGGCATACCCGGGGACTGATCCCTCAGTCTCGGGGACTTCGCAGCCCATGGAAATCGATTATGTGTCGGTCAAAATGATGGAGATAGATCAGGCAGTGTTCACTGTCAGGGAAGTGCCCTCATGGGCACGTCCAATTATGGATTTCCTGATGATGGCCAAGCGCCGGCGGATGAAAATGAAGCCCGCCGGATTATAAGGAGGTCCAAAGGTTATACCATCATAAACAAGGAAATGTACAAAAGAAGTGTCACCGGAGTATTGCAGAGATGTGTCGAATTTGCGGAAGGCCTGGAGATGCTCCGGGAAATTCATCAGGGGGAGTGTGGTCACCACGCTTCATCCAGAGCATTGGTGGCAAAGGTATTCCGGCATGGGTTTTATTGGCCGACGGCACTGCAAGAAGCAGAAGACTTGGTCCGGAAATGCAATGGGTGTCAGAGATATGCCCATCAGATTCATCAACCGGCATCTGCCTTGAAGACTATCCCGATAACCTGGCCCTTTGCTGTTTGGGGCCTGGATATGGTCGGGGCTTTTAAGCCGGCAAGGGGAAAAATGACCCATATCCTGGTCATGGTGGACAAGTTCACCAAATGGATTGAAGTGAAGCCCATAAGCAAGTGTGATGGTCACACAGCAGTGAAATTCCTAAAAGATATAATCTTGAGATATGGTGTTCCTCATGGCATCATCACTGACAATGGGTCGAACTTTGCCCAAGGGCCATTTGCCAGATTTTGTGAGGAGGTGGGAATCCGGCTGGACATTGCGTCGGTCGCTCACCCTTGTACCAATGGCCAGGTAGAGAGGTCAAATGGGCTTAGTATTATCCGGCATAAAACCCCGGCTGATAGAACCGCTAGAGAAAACTCCGGATGTTGGCTAGATGAATTGCCAGCAGTGCTTTGGAGTTTAAGGACAACTCCGAATAGGTCAACAAGCTACACACCATTTTTCCTGGTGTATGGAGCAGAAGCTGTGCTTCCAACAGATGTAATACATGATGCACCAAGAGTAGTGCTATATACTGAGGAAGAGGCTAAAGAAGCCAGGGAAAATGATGTTGATCTGCTAGAGGAAGCAAGAGATATACTCAGACAGCAGTATATCAGCAGAACCTCAGACGCTATCATGCGCAGAAGGTAATCCAAGGAGATTCCAAGAGGGAGATCTAGTACTCCGGCTAAGGCAAGGAACAGAAGGCCGGCATAAGTTAACTCCTCCATGGGAGGGGCCATTCATTGTGAGCAGAGCTCTGCACAATGATGCCTATTATCTTATAGATGCGCAGGCCCCCAAGAAGGACAAGGCGGACAGGTCCGGAGAAGAAACCAAGAGACCATGGAACATAGCTCTACTCCGCCCCTTTTACTCCTGAGCAGCACAATGTATGTATTTCCATATTTTGCTTTGTGTGCCGGCGCTTTATGCCAGCAGAAGGCTAATGAATGAAATGTCGGCATCCCGAAGAGAGCGGGCACTGCCTCCGAGATATATCGTTGTTTATTTACAGTTTTTTATAATATGCCGGCTGGCTTGATTTGAATGTTTCCTATGTCGGCCTAGTAATGTGTCGGCAACAAAGGCCGCTCTTCGACTCAGCTGCTGTCCGAAACCCGGCTTCATGGCTAGCAAGAGTAGATGCCGGAAATTGTCTACACATGGAAAACGGCTAAGGAAATAAATAGCAAGCGAACCAACATTTATGTTAAAGCTAAAAATGAAACTTGAAATGTCGGATGATTTGAAGTCTAAGTTTCAAAGTTAAAGTACTGTATGTTCGATGAAGCAACCTTGAGACTCATACGTCGAAAGCCAAATAAGGTAGACAAGTAGCCAAGGTTGTGGAATTGAGGAAACAGGAAAACAAACTCGGTGACTTAGCCAAAGATGATCCGGCATTGATAACAAGCAAACCGAGATAAAACTTGTTCAGGTAGCAAACCAAAGGAAATTAAACGTATATATTACAACTGCACCCGGCATTCCGGGGATCTGATAAACTTAAAGTTTTTGTGCGGCAAAGTTAAAGAGCAGGGGCAGAAGCAGAGCCGTCGGCTGGTGGAGCTAGTAGCAGTGGAAGTGTCGGCCTCAGGTGTGTCGGACCCAGCAGATGGAATGGAGCCATCACCTCCGCCGGGACAGATGCCTGTTCCGGAGCATCAGTGTCGGCCTCTTCAATTTCCTCTTCATCTTGGCTGGAGTCGGAGCCCTCAGCAGCGGCAGATGCCCCGGCGTCGTCCTTCTTCTCCGGCTCGCGGATGTCCCGGACGAAGGCGTCGGTGTCGGCATAGTCCACATAGCTATGGGCCAACTCCCGCCGACGCCGGATGTGTTCCGAATCCGTGGTCCAGATGGATCCTTCACGCACAGTGCGCAAAGTCTCCAAGTCAGCTTTTTCATACCAGGACAAGAAGTAGCTGAGAGTTTCGTCAGCTCCAACCCTCGCGCCGGAATCTCGCCATTCCCGGAGGCGAACCTTGGCAAGCTGCAGGTGATTACCGAGATCAACAGGATCAGTGGGCGTCCTTTGTCCCGGCCAGAGGGCAGAGAATGCCTCCTGGGCGCCATAAAAGAGTTCTTCGGTGTAGAGCGTCATGGCGTTCTTCCGGGATTGCAGAGCCAGCAGCTGCTCCGACATGTCCCAGTTGGCCGAGTCAACCGGAACACCCCGGCTCTCTCGATCCAACTGCAGAGCCCTCTCAACGTCTTCGACGGAAGCGGGGAACATGTCTGAGAAATAGAAAGCATGTTAGCAAAAGAATATGTGCCGGCGCAAAGGTTATGCCGGAAAATGTCATGGTATGTCGGGCAAGCTGAAGGAAAAGGATTTGAAGCTTACGGGCGAGGTCAGCATTGAGCTGTGCAACTGTAACTCCCATTTTGTTGCTTGCTCCTTCAAGCTGGACAGTTCGGCATGGGCAGTGGAGGCATCAGTCTCGGAAGCAACGAGCAAGTCCTGGGTCTTCTTCAGTTGGCCCTCCCTCTGCTCCTTCTCGTCCAGAAGCTCGGTGATCCGGCCCTTCAACTGTTCTACCTCGGCCTTGTGAGCGGCATCCCGGTCGTCCAGTTGCTTGGCCACATCCACAGAGGGCATACAGTCCTAGTGGCGTGCTTCCAGTCCAGCTTTCTCATCTGAAAAGATTTGAAGTCAAAATAATGTGAAGATAGAAAACAATGGCAAGAGTTAAAGGATTTGAAGTACAACGGAAGAGATAAAAGATCTCCATGAATCCGGCATACCTGTCAGCTCCTTCACCCTCTTAAGAAGCTCGGCGACTTGTTCTTCAGTGCCAGCTGAGGAATGTCGGCACAAGGTTATGTGTCGGCAGGAATAGTATTGCAAAGTAAAAAGAGGAAAGGTATCCGGCATACATCGGTATGTCGGCGAAGTTTACCTCTCTTGGACAGCTCCAGCCGAAGCTTGCTATGCTCGTCGGATAACTTCCGATGCTCGCATACCAGGTCATGATACATGTCGGCCCGTGTGTTGTTCATGCGCTGCAAAAGTGTTAGGATTTGGAATATCAGCAGAGAAACTTAGCATATCAGTTAAAGTTGAAAATTCTATCAAGTGATCACTCTTTGGAAGACCCGGCACAGGCGCTGCGCACCTATCCCGGCTCTCGGTGACTAGGATTTGAAGCTCGGATTGAGCTTATATCTCGGTCAAGAGGATTTGAAAAATAATTAAAGGTGAAATAGGTAAAGACCCGGCACAGGTGCTGCGCACCTATCCCGGCTCTCGGTGACTAGGATTTGAAGCTCGGATCGAGCTCATATGTCGGCAGTTAATTCGAGAACAGCTAACTACAAGAGTATTGGAAAATCCCGGATGTCCGTATCCCAGACAGCCGACATTTTCGGGGACTGGGGATATGTGTATAGGTAGAGAAGACTTACGTTGGTGGCATCGGCCAATTGGTGAAGTCTTTGCTGGAGGCTGAGGAGCTCGCAGGCAATCGGAAGGGGCTTCGCGGCCAGGATGTCTGAGGGATTGCCAGTGGCCGAGGCTTCGGCCATCTTCTTGCTCCTGGAATCCGCTGTGTCCATGTTGCCGGCGTCATTCCACCTGGCACAGTGCTCCTTGAGAGACCCAAGGCTCTGATCACTTTTCGTCACCAGGGGGACGATGCCCTCAAGTTCTGGCGTGTTGAAGAAGTTGCGCCGGTAGCCAGGCCGGGTTGCTGCCCTGCCAAGATGCAGGGCCAGGGCAGAGCTGGTCCGGGATGCCGCTTTAGAAGGAGCAGTGGCGGCGGCTGGTGTGCCGGACTTGGTCGGATGAAACTTGAGTGTGCCGAACTTGACCGGGGCAGAGGTCTTGTCCGGGATGAGGGTCTTGGCCGGAGCAGCGGTCTTGGATGGTGCTGGAGTCTTCTCAATAGAGGGAGTCTTGGGGGCAGGTTGTTCCGGCGCGGCCGATGCAGCTTGGCCAGCAGAGGCAGGTTCCAGAATAGTCCGGACTTCCGGCACGGCCGGGCCTTTTCCTTTGTCATCTATGCCGGCGCTCTTGTTGCTTGCGCCGGCATCTTCAGTTGTGCCGGCGTCGCTGGTGGGCGCGCCGGAGTCTGGGGCTTCTTGGTGGGCTCCGGTGTCCATGTGGACATCAGAAGCCGAAGGTTCCTGTTGAGCCCCCGAGTCCATGTGAACGTCGGGGGCAGAGATATCTTGTTCCGGCGGAGGAACGTCCTTCGCCGGGGAGGTGGTCTTGTCAGGCGCAGGCGAAGATGCCGGCGCCGGTGAGGTAGTATGGCTTGCTGAAGGTATGTCGGGGGTGGCAGCGGCCGCCGGCTTTTCAATGTTGGGGCTAGCACTTGTGCTCGAAGCATGTTCCGGCGCAAGAGGAGCCCTGAAAGAGAGAAAATGCTAAGTTAGTAATCAAAGCAAGAGATATGTCGGAGGCAATACAAGGAAAAGAAACTTACCCCGCGGCAACAGGCCTCTGTTTCTTCGGAATAGGCACGCCAACCTTCTGCCTCTTCTGTTGCTGAGGTGTGTCGGGTTGGGGCTTCACGCCTCGCTTCCGGCCGGAACGTCCACCGGTGAAAGGAGGTCCCTGGTTCAGAGGGGCGGCGTCGACAACCATGTCGTCCGGGATAGCTAAGGACGACATTGGAAAGGCGTAAGCAATAGGTGTTTCTGGAAAAGCATAAGCAAGAGGTGTCGGGCAGATAAACGTCTGGCAGTCTTCATTGGAGTCATCGTCACTCCGGTCTTGAGTGAAATGCCGGGATGAAGAGGCCTTACCCGCGGCAGAGGCAGCACGGGTGTTCCGAGGGCTTGTCCCAATGATCCGGATCTTCAACATCCGCAGCAGTACGGTCTGCCGCGATCTGGATCCGGGAGTTCTCCATGGCCTGGAAGCTGAACTTCTGCGAGAGGCAAAGACAAGGGGTCAGAATCAAGAAATATGCCGGTGCAATAAGTATGCCGGATCAAGCATGATAAGTATCGGAAAATAGAAGTGTGCGGCCTAAGTATATATATGCCGGACAAGAAAGTATGTATCGGCCAAAGGATTTACCGTTGGGGCGGGCCGATCCCGGCTATATGGTTCAAGTCCCCAGGCAAAGGTGGCCTGAGAGGACTTGCAGACGTCCTTGATCCACCGCAGAATGTCGGCCGGAGTCAGCTCGTGTGTGGAATGCCGGGTGGGGTCCATGGGTCCACTCATCTGGCAGATTTTGTGTGACCGGCGCTGCAGAGGAGAGACGCGCCGGCTGATAAAGCATGCCACTAGATCATTGGGGGTAAGGCCGGCATCCCGGAGCTCGCCCTTAACCCGGTGAAGCGCATTCACCGGCATCACCGAGTTCTTCGGGTTGTAGGTCCAATTCTTCATAGCCAAAGGTGGTTCGTCCACAAATGGCGGCAGGTTGAGCATATCCTCGTCGGTGGTGTTCTTGACATAGAAGAAGCTCTTCTGCCACTTCTTGCAAGATTCAAGCAGCTCCACCTTGGGGAAGTCCGAGCCCTTCCGGGACATGATGGTGGCCGCGCCGCATAGGGTCATGGGGCGGTCCTTCTTCTCCTGGGCCGTCTCTGGCGGGTCATTCTTGCTCCGGGGCGGTTCTTGGACGACTTGCTTCCGCAGTTGGAAGTATTTCGCCCAGCCTTGGGTAAGGGGCTCTATGCCGGCATAGCCTTCGCAAAAGGCAGCGAAGGCGGAGAGGATCATCACGGCATTGGCCGGGATATGATGAGGTTGTAGATCGTAAGTGTCGAGGACGTCCCGGAAGAAGTCCGACGCCGGTAGGCCGAAACCCCGCTCGAAGTGGGCGATGAAGACGACGCGTTCGCCGGGTTCGGGTGCCGGCGCAGTCTCTCCCGCCGGTAGCCGGCATGCAACTCCCTCCGGCACTCTCCTGGTGGAGGTGACCCAAGATATGTCGGCCGGAGTGACCTCCGACCCCTCCCAGCCGGAGCGTCCTTGGGCCCGGGCCGAGTTATCTTCCTCCGAGGCCGAGGTACCCGTCATGCTTGAAGATGCCATCTTAATGGCCGGGACAAGGCGTGAGAGCCGGAGTCCCGTGATGTTAATCCTATCAAGGCCGGAGAAAAGAGGGAGGTTAGTCTCTCCGGCATACAGCTCTCACCAATGTTAGCAGAAATAGAAGATCTACCGAGGCAGTTAAAACCGGAAATAAACGTGGATATAATTACCACGGAAGAACAGCGGTGAACTACAAGGGGATATCACTGGCAATGCTAAATCGAGTCAAAGAGACATCAAGCAGAGAAACTACCACAGATTCAAGCTAGCAGGGCTATCGTGGTATAGCTACAGAAAGGCAGGAGGGATGAAGAACAAGAACAGAGAAAGAGGAACTCACCGAAGCTTGGCCGGCGGCGATGGAGCGGCGGCGAGCGTGCAGGGGAAGATTCGATCCCACAGCAATATTGCAGAGAGAAGAGCCGGCGGCGGCGTCGTCGACGGGAACGTCGGACGTCGTCGAGCGTCGGCGCCGGCGTGCAGAGGGGCGACGGCGGCGGCTTCCCTTCGCTGTCCCTCGGCTCGGCGGTGAAGCGCAGGAGGCAGAGGTGTGGAGGAAGACGAAGGCTGTGTGGGGGTAAAAAGAGTAAGTTTACCCCCAACCCCGTATTTATACCGAAGAGGCCAGGGTCGTGGGGATCGTGGGAGTGTTCCACTACCACGACCGTTTCGGCGGTGAGTCGCCACGTGGCGGCACGAAGTGGGGCGGCGGTTCCTGTAACCGTGCCACTAGGCAATGATGGCAGGGAGTAAATGCACTGTGAACCATCACATCGTGTGTGACCGTTCGAGATGACAGGATGGTTCCAAGTTTCGATGCAAACTGTTAGGCGTGGCTTCTCGAGGAAGTCTCATCTATATGACGGCTTGGCTGCCCGGAAAATAAGTTCCGACCGGAATATCCTCAGGGCCGGCCGGATTAACTTTTGGAGAAGGAACAGTGGCCGGTATATGGGTGTATGTCCCGGCATATAATCTGATAGTCAGGATATAACGGAGAGCCGGGTTATAATGAGAAGAGGATATGTTGAACCTGCCAAGGCCCCTCAGTCAAGACTGGGGGACCTCGACAGCTTCGGGGACTAATGTCGGGGGGATGACCCCCGGTTGGGTCAAGAGACTAAAAAGATGCAAGGACTATGGTTGACTTTATGCCGGTTGACCAAGGAAGGGCCTGGCCGGAATATAAGAGCATCGGCCAGGCCGGCATATTTGTATATCCCGGCTGGTGTCCGGATATGTCGGTATAACCGGGATACTTATTGTGGAGTGCCGGCATATACATAGATATGCCGGCCTAACTTGTATGTTATCTCGTGTAGGAGCAGGGTGCCGGATTACCCGACCTTCATAGGTCGATGGTCCGGCATATAGGTCCGGGATATGGCCAACGGTCATATCCGGGATACATAAGTCAGCTAAGGTGTCCAATCCCTACAATCAAGGAGAGGTTCTGCCAAGTACGGAGAGAGATCGTGGTGACAGGGTGCACAGTGGTGGTCTACCTACCATCACTGTGCACAAGTACGAGCTTACCTCAGTGAGGTAAGGTCACAGTGCAGGAAGTACAAGGTACAGGGATATGAAGTCCCATCGAGAGCAATCAGGGAGAAAGTCAAGGGTCGCTGCCTTCGTCAGCAAGTCCTATTTGGAGTGTAGTTGATGTCTCGTGGTCTCTTATGACCGTTGTAACCCTGGCCACCACTCTATAAGATGGCATAGGGAGCCCTGGTAAAGGGTTGGTCACTCTGTGTTCCTAGACTTAGCAGTTCGTCTTCCTCCTCTAGCAGAGAGCTTGGAAGCACCATTGTTGTGTACTCCATAGATCCAAATATATAACCAGTAGAGCAGGAGTAGGGGTGTTATCTCCTTACGAGAGCCCCGAACCTGGGTAGATCTGTGTTCCTTTCTGTCGTGCTCTTTAGCTCGTTCCCCTCTCCCGAATCCTCCAGCATCTAGTTCGGCCCCCATTTAAGCCATCCCATGGCATATGTTGTTTCACCACGACGACATCATGTAGTCGAAGTTGTCGCCCATGCCCTCCATGCGTGAGTAGTAGTCGATGTCGTAGTCGGTGTAGTCCTCCGTGAACTTTCCATGATAACTTCCGTTGCCCCTAGACATTGCTCACACAAGGCAAGATATATGTATGTAGAAGTGGTGGGGGTTAGAAAACTACAATTAGATCACTTCCTGTAGAAACTATTGAATGGATGAAACACCGAAAGGACAACCGTGGTGCACAAGTTAGAACACACGCAAAAGGCTATATGGTGGATGGGAAGGAAATGTGGAAATGCCAAACGAATATGATCAAAAGAAAAGTCTATTGTCAAATGTGGGTAAAATCCAAAGTCAAATGTCAAGAATGATGATCTACATCTAGGAAACACGGAAACACACACAAAAAGATATAATGGGGTTAGCGTGACCAAGGAAGTGAGCAAGAAACAAAATGGTCCTAACAAAGACTATTAGCTCGGTGTCACGCCAACGCAAGAGAGACCGTAGCTTGGTTGCATAAGAAAGAAGCAACAAGATTTGCACAAGATGCCACTCTTCTCTTTTCTCTCTTTTTGCTTACAAGCTTTGAACTCCTTTGTATCGGTGGAACACACTCTCTTTTTGGTATTTTGGTGTTTCTATGCTTAAAAGCTTATTTGCTATCTATGTCACACAATGGCTATTTCTTCTTTTGTGTATCTTTCTCACCGAGCTTGCTTTGGAGCTTTGCTCAACTTACGCACACACACAAACCCTCTCACAGTCGTGAACACTTGTGCAATGCTTCGCAACACTCGAAAAGCCACTCTCAATAGGATAGGTACAGAAAGGAAGAAAAGAGGTTACAAAGGTGGGGTAAGTTATACCTATGCGAAGGTTAGGCGGTGTCAAAACACACAACTTGCGGCGATGTCGATGAAGATGAAGTCAAAAGACTAGTCGAAGTTCCGGGGTGCCGATGCCTTCGTCGCGATGTTGATGTAGGTGCGGTATTACTCGGCATGAACAAGGCACGCAAAAACCGAAACCCAAACACACACGTCAATGCCCAAAAATTTGGAGCAAAAAGGACTCACAAAAGTTGTCAAAATTTGTGTCAAGAGAACGCTGGACTTTGTATCAAAGTGTCAAATGGATGTCAAAAGGGGGTATTATGGTGTTAAGACTATGTCAAAAGTGAGTGTCAAAAAGGTGTAGGACGATGTATACCGGCTTTAGCCGGTCGAGGGTCGGCTTTAGCCGGTCTCTGCTCAGAACTCGGGCGGGACTGCGCGTGGGGTGATGCGAGGTAGCAGGTGGCCAGTGGCGCTGTGAGGTGAGATGCATGTGGCGGTGGCGCTGTGAGCTGTTGGGCAGAGGAGGGGCGAAGCGGGATGGCCGAGGACGGCTGGCTGGAGACGGGCTAGCGTGCGCGTGTGGCTGGGGCGGAGAGCGGAAAAGGTCTGGTGCGGGCGCTGGCGCCGGTCGAGCAGGTGGCGGCGGGGGCTGGTGAGGTGGAGCTTGGTGCTGAGGCAAGGCACTGGAGATGGGTAGGCGCAGGCGCAGGTCCAGCGATGGGCGAGCTCGGCCAGAGCGATGCGGGAGGATCAGGACGAGGGGATGAGCGGATCGAAGAGGAGTTGGGCCGGGGCGAGTTGCTGCGTTGACTGCAGGCCAGGCCGGCTTTAGCCGGTGCACCGGGTTTAGCCGGTTTGAGGTCCGGTTTTAGCCGGTTCGGACTTTTTCGAGAAATTCTGCGCGAGCTGTTCGTCGATTTGGGCGCAAATTCGGACAGAAAATCATCGATTTTGAGAGAAATAAGAGGAATTGGGGCCAGAAAATTTGTGGAAATGTAGATCAACACGCAAAACATAAAATCTATGGATCAAAACCACAAAAAACTCAACAAATCTTGAGATCAAAATTCGAGGCAATTTTGAGGCTATTTTTTGGATTTTCGAAATTTATGGTGGAAATCACAAACAAGAGTAAATCCATGGCAACCAAAAGCTGCTGATACCATATGATGAGGGGTGACCTCTTGGGTGTGGCCCGATCTTCATGGATTCACAAGATTTATGGCGGGGAACGAGGATGAACACGAAGAACACGATGAACATGATGAACACGATGAACAAATCGAAGGCAAACACACACACACAAGATACACACCGGTTGTCCTCGTTGGCCCGATTCACCAACTCAATAGAATCACAAGGAAGAGACTCCAAGAGTAGAATTCCTTGTGAGAGATTGATATGCTTGGAATAGAATTCTAATTGGAGAAGAGACCAATCAATTGGATAGAATTACACACATAAGTATGCAAGAGATCCAAATCAAGGTAGAATTCTCCCACTAGAAGAGATCCCAAACAAAGAGGGTGATTTCTAGATGTAGATCTAGTTGGGTTCGCTCAAGGGAGAAGGCATCATGACAATTTTATCTTAATTCATCTCTATCTTATCTCTAGGGGAGGGGGAGCCATATATATAGGGAGCCATGAGCTAGGGGTAGTTTGGTCACTAGGGAGAAAGATAACAAAGGTGGCTTCATGGCCAAGACATAGCTGACTCGAGCAGGCCGGCTATAGCCGGGGTTAAGGCCGGCTTTAGCGGGTGGGGCCGGCTTTACCGGTGCGGGATCGGCTTTAGCCGGTCCAGCTTCAGCCGCAACCTCTTCTTGCGGCGCTCCCAAGCTTCTTTCTGGTTGTTCTTCTTCTTCCTTCTCTTCCACACGTCGATGATGTCGGACTTGATTGTTGACACACATGATGTTGTGAGGTCTGAAAGCCACCACACATCAATTGGTGTTGGAAAAGAGAAAAAAGTTTCATGTTTATAGTCGTACAAATGGGAGCTTGTTTAGACTGTTGCTTAGACTTTATCATGTCATGCTTGATAATATTTTGATTATATGATTAGTAGTAGTTGTAGCATAAATTGTCTCAAATGACTGAGAGTGCTTAATGTGCCTTTGAAAGAATCATGCATTGTTTTTATCTTATAGAAGCATATTTTTGTGGTATTCTCCTTTGATGCTTTATTTGGGTTGACTTGGTGCATGCTTACACCATGTTTGACTTTAACTAGTCGCCTCAAGCCTCTATGATCATTTGGTTTTTGACTTGTGATACCACTTTATGCTTTGGTTAATAATGTTTTGTCGATATGCATGATTATGGCCGTTATTGCTCTCTTAGTTGGTCGCTCCCAGTCTTTTGCTAGACTTCATTTGTACTGAGAGGGAATACTTCTCGTGCATCCAACTCCCAAAAACCAAAGTTTTCCAATGTGTCCACCATATCTACCAATTAGCAATTTTCTATTCCAAGTACATTCGTCTTGCTTTTATCTATCTTCCAAATTAAACTTTTTGTTATGTGAAAATTAGTTAGTAAAGCTCTCACGAACCTGACGGCACATTTACTTTCTTGCACTTCATAAACTTGACCATTGTGGCTCTCTTATGTTGATTATATGCTTGCAAGTTGTAAGTTGGAAGTTAGCTCAGCCATGCTGTCATGGGGCACGCTTTCAACATTGCACTGATTTCTATTTAAGTTGATATTATGATCTTTTGTTTATGGATGCTTATCTGTGTGAAAGGAATTGGAAACTTGTGGAGTTCATGGAGTTTGTATATGTGTTAGAGAAACGCCCGGGCCACTAATATAAGCCATGCATCATTCATGGTGGAAATTTACAGCATACCCATAGTGGACATTCGATGACGCATCTCAAAATAAAAAGCTATACCCAATGGTAAATAAAAGAGATGCCGAGGTGTCCATTGTCTGTTTGTCTTGTCATTTTGATGTGGGCTAGTTTCCATGTCATTGATACGTCTCAAACGTATCTATAATTTTTGATGCTCCATGCTTGTTTATACACCATTTGCTTTGTGTTTTGTTACACTTCGTAGCGTTTTTATGCATTTTCCAGAACTAACCTATCAACGAGATGTCATAGTGCCAGTTCCCTGTTTCTGCTATTTTTGTGTTTCAGAAAAGCTACATAGGAAATATTCTCAGAATTGGATGAAACAAAAGCTGAAGTTCCTATTTTTCCCGGAGCGTGACAGAGTCGAAAGCAGAGACGGAGGGGTGCCAGGAGGCGGCCGCACCATGCCACGGCGTGGCCCCCCTGGCCGTGCCGGGCAGTGCTGTGGGCCCCTGGACCACTCCCTGATGCTACCCTTCTGCCTATAAATTCCCCTCAATGGGAAAACCTAAAGGCCCGATCAATTTTCCATGAAACCTACTATAAGCCACCGCCGTCGTCGATGCGAGATCGAGAGGGTCCAGAAGCTCTTCTTGGCACCCTGCCGGAGAGGGGAATCACCGCCGGAGGCCTTCTTCATCACCATGGCTGACTCCGGAGTGATGTGTGAGTAGTCTACCTTGGACTACGGGTCCATAGCAGTAGCTAGATGGTTTTCATCTCCTCCATGTGCTTCATGTTTAGATCTTGTGAGCTGCCTATCATGATCAAGATCATCGTTGTGTAATTCTACATGTTGTGTTTGTTGGGATCTGATGAATATTGGTACTATGTCAAGTTGAATTGTTGATTTCTCATCTTTATGTTATCTCTATGTTGTTTATGATCTTGCATGCTCTCCGTTGCTAGTAGATATCTTGGCCGAGTAGATGCTAGTGACTCCAAGAGGGGGTATTTATGCTCGATAGTGGGTGCATGCGTCTAGTAACTTGGGGGAGTGACAGAAACCTCGAAAGTTATAGATGTGCTGTTGCTACTAGGGAGAAAACAACAATCTCGTGTTCAAGGACATTTGTATTATTTACATTACACACTTTGCTTAAGGCGATAATCTATTGCTTGCAACTTAATACCCAATGGTTGCTCGAATGACATCCGGAGGGTGGATTATTAGTCATAGATGCAGTTGGATTATGGTCTATGTATTATGTTGTAATTCCCAAGTGAATCTCATAGTGATCCTCATGACATTTGTACGTTTGCTTTATTCTATCAATTGCCCAACTGTAATTTGTTTACCCAGCATGTTATTTATCTTATGGAGAGACACCACTAGTGAACTGTGGACCTCGGTCCATTCTTTTACATTGCTATTACTATTTACCATTTACTTGTTTATTTACATTCTTGCAAACTACTATCTTTTACCACTCGATATGCTTAATCCTTTGTTTACAGCAAACTGGTGAGATTGACAACCTCACTGTAAGTTGGGACAAAGTACTTGGTTGTGTTGTGTGCAGGTTCCACGTTGCTGCTGGTGCAAAGCTACGCCCTGGACAAGGCGCCATACATACATTGTCCGGAGGTGTCACGAAGCTAGCAAGAAACAACCTTCTGAAGTTTGGTTCTTTCTCCTACTGGTTCGATAAACCTTGGTTTCATACTGAGGGAAGACTTGCGGTTGTGCTCATCACACCTTCTCTTGGGGTTTCCAACTGGGCGGTCATCTACAAAACTCCTACATCAACTCCACACAATCAACAAGTTTTCTGGCACCGTTGCCGGGGAGAAAGAGGATTCTGCAAGGGGAGTCTCTCACTTCCAATCTTTTACTTTGTTATTGTTTTGCTTTATTTTATTTTTGCTTGCATCTTTTTATCAAAAATACAAAAAAATAGTTCCTTTATAGTTGTTATTTTTACTTATCTGCTTTTAGTTTTGCTAGAATGGGTACTCCTGAGAACACCAAGTTGTGTGATTTTACTAGCACCAACAACAATGATTTTATCTGCACTCCTATTGCGTCACCTGCTCCTGAGGCAAATTTTTATGAGATTAAACCTGCTTTGTTGAATCTTGTTATGAAAGAGCAATTTTTTGGTGCTAGTACTGATGATGCTGCAGCTCATCTCAACAATTTTGTTGAGCTATGTGAGATGCAAAAGTATAAGGATGTAGATGGTGATATTATTAAGCTTAAGTTGTTTACTTTCTCTTTAAGAGGAAGAG
Organism: Dactylis glomerata; assembly: GCA_007115705.1. Taxonomy (NCBI): domain Eukaryota; kingdom Viridiplantae; phylum Streptophyta; class Magnoliopsida; order Poales; family Poaceae; genus Dactylis; species Dactylis glomerata. The sequence goes on from QXEO01000072.1 coordinate 339,223, forward strand.
CTAAGGATTGGTTGCTATCTTTGCCTAGAAATAATATTGATTCTTGGGTTTAGTGTAAGGATGCTTTTATTGGAAAATATTATCCTCCTGCTAAGATTATATCTTTGAGAAGTGATATTATGAAGTTTAGATAGTTTGATAATGAACATGTTGCTCAAGATTGGGAAAGAATGAAATCTATGATAAAATATTGTTCCACTCATAGACTGACTACTTGGATGATTATCCAAACCTTTTATGTAGGACTAAATTTTTCTTCAAGAAATCTTTTAGATTTAGCTGCTGGAGGCACTTTTATGTCCATCACCTTGGGCGCCGCAACAAAGCTTCTTGATAATATGATGGTAAATTTTTCTGAGTGGCACACCGAGAGAGCTCCACAAGGTAAGAAGGTAAATTCTGTTGAAGAAACCTCTTCCTTGAGTGATAAGATTGTTACTATTATGGCTATGCTTGCTAATGATAGAGCTCATGTTGATCCTAATAATGTTCCTTTGGCATCTTTGGTTGCTCGAGAAGAGCCTGTTGATGTGAACTTCATTAGAAATAATAATTTCAACAACAGTGCTTATAGGAACAATTTTGCTAGCAACAAATATAGGTCGTATCCTTCTACCAATGGTAATGGTTATGGCAACTCTTATGGTAATTCCTCCAACTACACTAGGGGCGCGCCCTCTGGTGGCTCGGTGTTGATGATGTAAATGATCGGCCAGTTGGGAACCCCAGGAGAAGGTGTGATGAATATAGCAGCAAGTTTTCCCTCATTTATGAAACCAAGGTTTAATCATTTCAATAGGAAAAAGCCAAACTCAAGAAGGTGATGCCTGCTAGCTGCGTGACACTCCAACAAGGGCGCCATTTACGATTCTTGTTAGCGCATCTTCAACTAGTAGCAACGTGGAACCTGCAAACAATACAACCAAGAACTTTGCTCCCAACTTATGATGAGGTTGTCAATCTCACCGGTTTGCTGTAAACAAAGGAATGAGCGTATCGAGTGGAAAGCAATAGTAGTATGCGAGAAAGTAAACAGTGCGAGTAAAGTAAACAGGTGATAGCAATGTAAAGGAAATTGGACCAGGGTCCACAGTTCACGAGTGGTGTCTCTCCATCAGATAAATAACAACATGCTGGGTAAACAAATTACAGTTAGGCAATTGATAGAATAAAGATAACGTGCATATGTCAAGAGGATCACTATAAGATTTACTCTGGGCATTACAACAAGATACATAGACCGCCATCCAACTGCATCTATGACTAATAATCTACCCACGGGGATATCGTTCGAACACCCCATGAGTATTAAGTTGTGAACAATAGATAACTGCATTAAGCAAAGTGTGTAATGTAAACAAAGCATATGTCCTTGGACATAAGAATGTTGTTTTCTCCCTAGTGGCAACATCACATCTACAACCTTAGAGGTTTCTGTCACTCCCCCAGATTAAATAGAGGCATGAATCCAACTATCGAGCATAAATACCCCATCTTGGAGTCACTAGTATCTACTTGGCCAAGATAGCTACTAACAACAGAGAGCATACAAGATGATAAACAACATAGAGATATCATAAGATAATATTCAGCACATCAACTCAATCATAACACCAATATTCATCGGATCCCAACAAACACAACATGTAGAATTACATAACGGTGATCTTGATCATGTAAGGCAGCTCACGAGATCTAAACATGAAGCACATGGTGGAGAAGACAACCATCTAGCTACTGCTATGGACCCATAGTCCAAGGTAGACTACTCACTTATCGCGCCGGAGGCAAGCATGGCGATGAAGAAGACCTCCGGTGGTGATTCCCCTCTCCGGTAGGGTGCCGGGAAGAGCTTCTGGACCCTCCCGATCTCGGGTCGACGACGGCGGCGGATCGCGATGTGTTTCTAGAAAATTGATCGGGTCTTTAGGTTTTTCCTGTCGGAGGGTCTTTATTGGCGAAGGGGTAGCGTCAGAGGTGGACCAGGGCGGTCACACACATAGGGGGCGCAGCCAAGGGCTGGGCCGCGCCGCCCTGTTGTGTGGCCGGCCCGTGGCCCCCCTCCGTCTCCTCTTCGGACTTCTGGAAGCTTCGGTAAATTTCTGGATGTTTGGATTTTGTTTCGTCCAATTCCGAGAATATTTCCTGTGTAACTTTTCTGAAACACAAAAATAGCAGAAAACAGGGAACTGGCACTGTGGCATCTTGTTAATAGGTTAGTTCCGGAAAATGCATAAAAACGCCACGAAGTGTAACGAAACACTAAGCAAATGGTGTAAAAACAATCATGGAGCATCAAAAATTATAGATACATTTGAGACGTATCAGCATCCCCAAGCTTAACTCCTGCTCGTCCTCGAGTAGGTAAGTGATAACAAAAGAAATAAATTTTGAGGTGACATGCACCTACACAATCTTGATCATCTATGTAAAGCATTGAGTGCTCGGATCAAAAGAACTTAAAACATGGGCATGAAAGATATAATCTTGATAGAAGAAACTTAGCAACCATGTTATAACATGAAAAAGAACACAAACGAAAGATCATGAAAATGAAACAATGAAAGTCAAACGTGTGTTCAAATTATATGGAAAAACATAGCAAATCTTTTTCAGCTTGTCCTTCATGGAGAGAGCAAAACATAAATGCATAGGACACCTTCAAGTTTAAGAGGGCGACTAGATACAAATAATTTAAGAACATGTGAAACCAAAATCATGAATCAATCAATGAAAACTTTGGGACAATGCACATTATACTCAGAATGACAACTATGCTCTCTTAGATGGTGCATAAAGATAGAAGGTGGTGACTCAACATAAAAGTAAAAGAAAGGACCTTCGCAGAGGAAATCAGTGATTGTAAGTTTTATAAACATTCAAAAATTATGGTACTTACTAGTTTTGAGCTCTCATTGCCCCCATCATAGGCATCTTGAATGGTTAAAGTTAATCGATACGTCTCAAACGTATCTATAATTTTTGATGTTCCATGCTTGTTTTTACACCATTTGCTTAGTGTTTTGTTACACTTCGTGGCATTTTTATGCATTTTCTGGAACTAACCTATTAACAAGATGCCACAGTGCCAATTCCCTGTTTTCTGTTGTTTTTGTGTTTCAGAAAAGTTACACAGGAAATATTCTCGGAATTGGATGAAACAAAAGCCGAACATCCAGAAATTTACCGAAGTTTCTAGAGAACCAAAGAGGAGACGAAGTGAGGCCATGAGGGGCCCACACAACAGGGCGGCGTGGCCCAGGCCCTGGCCACGCCCCCTATGTGTGAGACCGCCTCGGTCCACTTCTGACAATGCCCCTTCGCCTATAAAGACCCCCTGACGGGAAAAACCTAAGTACCCAATCAATTTTCCAGAAAGACATCGCGATCCGCCGCTGTCGTCGACCCGAGATCGGGAGGGTCCAGAAGCTCTTCCCGGCACCCTGCCGGAGAGGGGAATCGCCACCAGAGGTCTTCTTCATCGCCATGCTTGCCTCTGGTGCGATGAGTGAGTAGTGTACCTTGGACTATGGGTCCATAGCAGTAGCTAGATGGTTGTCTTCTCCACCATGTGCTTCATGTTTAGATCTCGTGAGCTTCCTTACATGATCGAGATCACCGTTATGTACTTCTACATGTTGTGTTTGTTGGGATCCGATGAATATTGCTGTTATGTTGAGTTGATGTGCTGAATCATATATCTTATATTATCTCTATGTTGTTTATGATCTTGCATGCTCTCCGTTGTTAGTAGCTATCTTGTCCGAGTAGATACTAGTGACTCCAAGAGGGGGTATTTATGCTCGATAGTTGGGTTCATGCCTCTATTTAATCTGGGGAGTGACAGAAACCTCTAAGGTTGTAGATGTGTTGTTGCCACTAGGGAGAAAACAACATTCTTATGTCCAAGGGCATATGCTTTGTTTACATTACACACTTTGCTTAATGCAGTTATCTGTTGTTCGCAACTTAATACTCATGGGGTGTTCGGACGATATCCCTGTGGGTGGATTATTAGTCATAGATGCAGTTGGATGGCGGACTATGTATTTTGTTGTAATGCCCAGAGTAAATCTCATAGTGATCCTCGCAACATATGCACGTTATCTTTATTCTATCAATTGCCCAACTGTAATTTGTTTACCCAGCATGTGATATTTATCTTATGGAGAGACACCACTTGTGAACTGTGGACCCCGGTCCAAATTCCTTTATATTGCTATCACCTGTTTACTTTACTCGCATACTACTATTGCTTTCCACTTGATACGCTCATATATTTGTTTACAGCAAACCGGTGAGATTGACAACCTCATCGTAAGTTGGGAGTAAAGTATTTGGTTGTGTTGTGTGTAGGTTCCACGTTGCCACTCGCAAAGCAAAGCCTGGACGAGGCGCCATATAAATTGTCCGGAGCTGTCGCGAAGTTAGCGGGCATCGCCTTCAGACGTTTGGCTTTTTCCTGGATTCGATAAACCTTGGTTTCTTACTAAGGGAAAATTTACTGCTCTACTTATCATACCTTCCTCTTGGGGTTCCCAACGGGATGGTGATTTACATCAACACCGCCGCAACAAGCATAAATTTTCTGGCGCCGTTGCCAGGGAAAAAGAAGACTTCTGCAAGGGGAGTTTCACACACACATCCTTTACTTTGTTTATTGTTTTGCTTTACTTTATTTTTACTTGCATTGTTTTATCAAAAACACACACAAAATTAGTTTCCTTTATAGTTGTTATTTCTTTACTTTAGTTCATTATGTTGTTCCCTAAGAACGTTTTGGAGGACCTCTCAGTAGGTAGTGGTTCTATTATTGGGAAAAGTAACATCGAGGAGTTCTTTAATCATATTAGTATGCATAAAGATGTTGAGGAAAAGTCTTTGGCTGAGCTTGCTCCTAGTTATGAAGTTGCTTCTGCTTATTTAGTTTACATGTTAGAAGCTAGGTTTGCTAGCCTTAATCCTTTTATGCAACAAATGTTTCTTAAGCTTCATGATATTGAAGACCCCGAAAAGAAAGCTTTTATCCTGGAAACTTTGCGTAGAGAATTCAGGGATGTTGCCATTGGAGCTAGGAAAGTTCTTAAGCGTTTTAATAAGCTTGGCTCGCATATAGATGTTGTTAGTACAAACAATGAAGAGACCCAAGTACCAATACCTAGCAAACTCTTGGGATTGCATGAGGCTTTTGAAAACAATTTTGATTGGATCTGTCCTGAAAATCTTTTTAGTGATTTGAGTGAACCAAAGTGTGATCACAAGGGATCTTCAAAAACTTATGTGGATGAAATACAATGCCTTATTGAAAAGACATCTGCATTGGATCTTAATGCCTCGTTCGATATTACATGATTTGCACTTTCTGCGCCTAGCTCAAAGGCGTTAAAGAAAATCACTCTTGGGAGATAACTCAATGTTTTACTTTCAATTCTTTTTATTTTATTTGAGTCTTGGAAGTTATTACTACTGTAATAACCTCTCCTTATCATTTTTATTTTGTTTTTGTGCCAAGAGAAGCCTCTAATTTGAGTGAGATAAGATTTGGGGATGTTGCTGTCCTGAAACAGATTTCGGTGCTGCACCGTACAAATTCGTGAAAATACTCAGGATATCTTTTGGACCTGAGATTTCTTGTGCATATGCCCCAGGTTATATCCAAACTTTCATTAGTTATACACTTTTCGATTTGAGCAACAGAAAACCCTCTAAAAAATCGACCTTTGTCAGCTGTTCTGTTTTGACAGATTTCTGCCACTATTTGTGTTTGCCTCTTTATCGCTTTCTTTTTTAGTTCTTTTGATCACGGAACTTTTGGGGAAGTTTCTACAGTAGTATATGCTTTATATGTGGTAGTTTTGAGTTGAAATCTGAAGCAAAAAGGGTTATATTCATTATTATGCTTACACTAATGTTGCTAATAGAATTGTGTTTAGTTTTGTATGAACGAAGTTTTCAAGTGTAGGGATTGGAGAATGATGAGATGAGTGGAAGAATGGACAAAAGCTCAAGCTTGGGGATTCCCATGTCACCCCAAGAAATATCCAATAGGTACAAGCGTCAAAGCTTGGGGATGCCCCCGAGGCACCCCTTCTTCATCGGCAAAAATCAGGTCACCTTTCAACACACTATATTTTTATTGCTTCATGCATTATGCATTTTTCTTTGAGCGTCAGTTTTCTTTAGTTTTCAGTTTTGTTTAGTTTTGTTTTCTGCAATAAATGGTTGGACCCCAACAAATTTCTTTTGGATAATTTGCCTTGCTTTTCAATTTCTTTAGTGTTCTCTTTTTCTAGAAGTGCGTTTAGATTTCCTTTTTCGCCTTGATTTATGTTCAGATCTTGTTATATATTTATATCAGGGTGTATTTTGACCTCTGGTCCATGTTGGTTTTCATCAAAAGAGTTGTTTCAAAAGGGTTCGAATGGTGTTGGAAAAGATAAAAAAAATTATGCAAAAAGGTGGTACAAAAAGGAGCTTGTGTAGACTGCGGCCTAGGCTTTTGCATGTTGTTCTTGATGTCTTTTTGATAGTATGATTAGTGGTATTGATGTAGCATGACTTGTCTCAAATGACTGAGATTGCTTAATGAGCCTTTGAAAAAAATCATGCGTTGTTTTAATTATTTGGAAGCATTATTTTGGTTTTCTCCTTTGATGCTTTATTTGGGTTGACTTGGCGCATGCTCACACATGTTAGACTCATACAAAGTCGCCATAAGCCTCTATGATCATTTAGTTTTTGACTTTTGATGCCATCTTATGCTTCTTTTAATGTTGCTTTGTCGCTATGCATGATTATGGCCGGTATTGCTCTCTTAGTTGGTCGCTCCCAGTCTTTTGCTAGCCCTCATTTTGTACTGAGTATGAGCTCTACTGCTACTCGTGTGATGATGACGCCAGAAAAGAGCTGTGGCGTTTAGTTGACGTGGGAGCAGTAAGTCCTTGTGCGTGGTGAATGACCAGCCCGTTGGGAACCCCAAGAAGAAGGTATGATGAGTGTAGCAGCAAGTTTTCCCTCAGTAAAGAAACCAAGGTATATCGAACAGGAGAAGGGAGACGGTGACGACTGAAGGTGTTTGTGGAACCTGCACACACACAAACAAATACTTTGTTCCCAACTTGCGATGAGGTTGTCAATCTCACCGGTTTGCTTGAAACAAAGGTTATGAGTGTATCGAGTGGAAAACAGTAGTAATATGCGAGTAAAGTAAACAGTGCGGGAAAAGTAAACAGGTGATTGCAATATGATTAAAATAGGACCGGGGTCCACAGTTCACTAGTGGTGTCTCTCCATAGATAAAATAACATGCTGGGTAAACAAATTACAGTTGGGCAATTGATAGAATAAAGATAACGTGATATGTCAAGAAGATCACTATGAGATTCACTCTGGGCATTACAACAAAATACATAGACCGCCATCCAACTGCATCTATGACTAATAATCCACCCCCGGGGATATCATCTGAACACCCTAGAAGTATTAAGTTGCGAACAACAGATAATTGCATTAAGCAAAGTGTGTAATGTAAACAAAGCATATGCCCTTGAGCATATGAATGTTGTTTTCTCCCTAGTAGCAACAGCACATCTACCACCTTAGAGGTTTCTGTCACTCCCCCAGGTGAAATAGAGACATGAACCCACTATCGAGCATAAATACCCCCTCTTGGAGTCACTAGCAACTACTCGGCCAAGATAGCTACTAACAACGGAGAGCATGCAAGATCATAAACAACATAGAGATAACAAAAGATATAATTCAGTACAGCAACTTAATCATAAACACCAATATTCATCGGATCCCAACAAACCAACATCATAGAATTACATAACGGTGATCTCAATCATGTAAGGCAGCTCATGAGATCTAAACATGAAGCACATGGTGGAGAAGACAACCAGCTAGCTACTGCTATGGACCCATAGTCCAAGGTAGACTACTCACTCATCGCTCCGGAGGCAAGCATGGCGATGAAGAAGACCTCCGGTGGCGATTCCCCTCTCCGGCAGGGTGTCGGGAAGAGCTTCTGGACCCTCCCGATCTTCGGGTCGACGGCGGCGGCGGATCGCGATGTATTCTGGAAAACTGATCGGGCCCTTAGGTTTTTCTCGTCGGGGGGTACTTATAGGCGAAGGGGCGATGTCAGGAGAGGGACCAGGCACCCTCACACTGGGGTGGCGCGGCCAGGGGCCAGGCCGCGCCGCCCCCTTGTGTGGGGCCCTGGTGGCCCCCCTCTGACACTTCTTCTGATGTCTGGAAGCTTCCGGGTAAAATATGACTTCAGGAACTTGTTTCGTCCAATTCCGAGAATATTTCCTGTGTATCACTTCTAAAACACAAAAACAGCAGAAAACAGGAAACTGGCACTGTGGCACTTCGTTAATAGGTTAGTTCCGGAAAATGTATAAAAGTGCCACTAAGTGTAACGAAACAATAGGCAAATGGTGTAAAAACAAGCATGGAGCATCAAAAATTATAGATACGTTTGAGACGTATCATCTACTCGTGCATCCAACTCCTAAAAACCAAGTGTTCCAATGTGTCCACCATACATACCTATTAGCAATTTGCTATTCCAAAGTACATTTGACTTGATTTTATCTATCCTTCAAATTAAACTCTTTTGGTGTTATGCGAAAATTGGTCAGTAAAGCTCTCACGAACCTGATGGCACACATTACTTTTCTCGTTTTTTAAAATTTGACATTGTGGCTCTATTATGTTGAGTTGTTATGCTTGCAAGTTGTAAGTTGGAAATTAGCCCAGCCATGCCATCATGGGGCAAGCTTTCAACATTGCACTTCTTATTTCAGTTGATACCATGATCTTTTGTTTATGGATACTCGCGATGTGAAATAAATTGGGAATCTTGCGGGATCATGGAGTTTGTATACATGTTAGAGAAACGCCTGGGCCGCTAATCTAAGCCATGCATAATTCATGGTGGAAATTTATAGCATGCCCATAGTGAACATTCGACGACACATCTCAAAATAAAAAGCTATACCAATGGTAAATAAAAGAGATGCCGAGGTGTTCATTGTCTGTTTGTCCTGTCATTTTGATGTGGGCTTGTTCCATGTCATCGGGCACGGAGGTACCCCGTTGGCGGTTCTCGATGATACGTGTATACTTACAATGACAAGAGCTTGCTTGGGACTCTAAGTCAAGTAGCATGAGGTTTGGGTATTCGTACTTCACGGGACACGAGGTTTTCATCTTATGATTTGTCAAGCATATGCATCATAAGTGTACTCGCATTAACTTTGACCATTCAAGATACCTATAATGGGGGCAATGAGAGCTCAAAGCTAGTACCATAATTTTTGAAGGTTTATAAAACTTGCAATCACTGCTTCCCTCTGCGAAGGGCCTTTATTTTACTTTTATGTTGAGTCACCACCTTCTACCTTTATGCACCGTCTAAGAGAGCATAGTTGTCATTCTGAATATAATGTGCATTGTCCCAAAGTTTTCATTGATTGATTCATGATGTTGGTTTCACTTGTTCTTAAATTATTTGTAACTAGTCGCCCTCTTAAACTTGAAGGTGTCCTATGCATTTATGTTTTGCTCTCCATGAAGGACAAGATGAAAACCATTTGTATATTTTTCCATATGATTTGAACACACGTTTGACTTTCATTGTTTCATTTTCATGATCTTTCATGTGGGTTCTTTTTCATGTTATAACATGGTTGCTAAGTTTCTTCTATCAAGATTATATCTTTCATGCCCATGTTTTAAGTTCTTTTGATCCCAACACTCAATGCTTTACATTGGTGATAAAGATTGTGTAGGTGCATGTCACCTCAAAAATTATTTCTTTTGTTATCACTTACCTACTCGAGGACGAGCAGGAGTTAAGCTTGGTGATGCTAATATGTCTCAAACGTATCTATAATTTTTGATGCTCCATGCTTGTTTTTACACCATTTGCTTAGTGTTTCATTACACTTCGTGGCATTTTTATGCATTTTCCGGACCTAAACTATTAACAAGATGCCACAGTGCCAGTTCCCTGTTTTCTGCTATTTTTGTGTTTCAGAAAAGTTACACAGGAAATATTCTTGGAATTGGACAAGACAAAAGCCGAACATCCAGAAATTTACCGATGCTTCCAGATTACCGAAGAGGAGATGGAGTGGGGCCACGAGGGGCCCACACAACAGGGCCGCGTGGCCCAGGCCCTGGCCACGCCCCCTATGTGTGAGACCGCCTCGGTCCACTTCTGACGATGCCCCTTCGCCTATAAAGACCCCCCGATGGGAAAAACCTAAGTACCCGATCAATTTTCCAGAAACACATCGCGATCTGCCGCCATCGTCGACCCGAGATCGGGAGGGTCCAGAAGCTCTTACTGGCTCCCTGCCGGAGAGGGGAATCGCCACCGGAGGTCTTCTTCATCGCCATGCTTGCCTCCGGCGCGATGAGTGAGTAGTCTACCTTGGACTATGGGTCCATAGCAGTAGCTAGATGGTTGTCTTCTCCACCATGTGCTTCATGTTTAGATCTCGTGAGCTGCCTTACATGATCGAGATCACCGTTATGTAATTCTACATATTGTGTTTGTTGAGATCCGATGAATATTGGTGTTATGTTGAGTTGATGTGCTGAATCATATATCTTATGTTATCTCTATGTTGTTTATGATCTTGCATGCTCTCCATTGTTAGTAGCTATATTGGCCGAGTAGATACTAGTGACTCCAAGAGGGGGTATTTATGCTCGATAGTTGGGTTCATGCCTCTATTTAATCTGGGGGAGTGATAGAAACCTCTAAGGTTGTAGATGTGTTGTTGCCACTAGGGAGAAAACAACATTCTTATGTCCAAGGGCATATGCTTTGTTTACATTACACACTTTGCTTAATGCAGTTATCTGTTGTTCGCAACTTAATACTCATGGGGTGTTCGGATGATATCCCCGTGGGTGGATTATTAGTCATAGAAGCAGTTGGATGGCGGTCTATGTATTTTGTTGTAATTCCCAGAGTAAATCTCATAGTGATCCTCGCGACATATGCACGTTATCTTTATTCTATCAATTGCCCAACAGTAATTTGTTTACCCAGCATGTGTTATTTATCTTATGGAAAGACACCACTAGTGAACTGTGGACCCTGGTCCAATTCCCTTTATATTGCTATCACCTGTTTACTTTACTCGCATACTACTATTGCTTTCCACTCGATACACTCATACCTTTGTTTACAGCAAACCAGTGAGATTGACAACCTCATCGTAAGTTGGGAGCAAAGTATTTGGTTGTGTTGTGTGCAGGTTCTACGTTGCCACTCGCAAAGCAAAGCCTGGACGAGGCGCCATATAAATTGTCCGGAGCTATCGCGAATCTAGCGGGCATCACCTTCAGACATTTGGCTTTTTCCTGGATTCGATAAACCTTGGTTTCTTACCAAGGGAATATTTACTGTTGTACTCATCATACCTTCCTCTTGGGGTTCCCAACAAGACGGTGATTTACATCAACACCGCCGCAACAAGCATTAATGCGAATACAATTATGAAGCATATGCTTGACAAATCATTAGTTGAAAACCTCGTGTCCCGTAAAGTATGAATACCCAAACCTCATGCTACTCGACTTAGAGTCCCAAGCAAGCTCTTGTCATTGTAAGTATACACGTATCATCGAGAACCGCCAACGGGGTACCTCTGTGCCCGATGACATGGAACAAGCCAACATCAAAATGACAGGACAAACAGACAATGAACACCTCGGCATCTCTTTTATTTACCATTGGTATAGCTTTTTATTGTTAGATGCGCTGTCGAATGTTCACTATGGGCATGCTGTAAATTTCCACCATGAATTATGCATGGCTTAGATTAGCGGCCCAGGCGTTTCTATAACACATATACAAACTCCATGATCCTGCAAGATTCCCAAATTATTTCACATCGCGAGTATCCATAAACAAAAGATCAGGATGTCAACTAAAATAAGAAGTGCAATGTTGAAAGCTTTCCCCATGACGGCATGGCTGGGCTAATTTCCAACTTACAACTTGCAAGCATAACAACTCAACATAAGAGAGCCACAATGTCAAATTTTGAAGAACGAGAAAAGTAAAGTGTGCCATCAGGTTCGTGAGAGCTTTACTGACCAATTTTTGCATAATACCAAAAGAGTTTAATTTGAAGCATAAATAAAAGCAAGTCAAATGTACTTTGGAATAGCAAATTGCTAATAGGTATGTATGGTGGACACATTGGAACAATTTGATTTTTAGGAGTTGGATGCACGAGCAGAGCTCATACTCAGTACAAAATGAGGGCTAGCAAAAGACTGGGAGCGACCAACTAAGAGAGCAATAACGGCCATAATCATGCATAGCGACAAAGCAACATTAAAAGAAGCATAATATGGCATCAAAGGTCAAAAACTAAATGATCATAGAGGCTTATGAGTCAAACATGTGTGAGCATGCGCCAAGTCAACCCAAATAAAGCATCAAGGAGAAAACCAAATTAATGCTTCCAAATAATAAAAACAACGCATGATTTTTTTCAAAGGCTCATTAAGCAATCTCAGTCATTTGAGACAAGTCATGCTACAGCAAAACCACTAAGCATACTATCTATACAAGCTCCTTTTCGTACCACTTTTTTGCATAATTTTTTTCTCTTTTCCAACACCATTCGAACCTTTTTGAAACAACTCTTTTGATGAAAACCAACATGGACCAGAGGTCAAAATACACCTTGATGCAAAGATATAACAAGATCTTAACACAAATCAAGGTGAAAAACGAAAACTAAACGCAGTAGCAGGAAAAGAGAACACTCGTTGAACGATAAGAGTGAAAAACGGAGTGTTCTTGGCAAATGAAAAGCAAGGAAACTTCTCCAAAAGAAATTTGTTGGGGTCCAACCATTTATTGCAGCAAACAAAACAAAACAAAACTGAAAACTAAAGAAAAGACGCTCCAAGAAAAATGCATAGTGCATGAAGAAATAAAAATGTAGTGTGTTGAAAGGTGACCTGATTTTTGCCGATGAAGAAGGGGTGCCTCGTGGGCATCCCCAAGCTTTGACGCTTGTACCTCTTGGATATTTCTTGGGGTGCGTGGGCATCCCCAAGATAGAGCTTTTGTCCATTCTTCAACTCATCTCATCATTCTCCAATCCCTACACTTGAAAACTTCCTTCATACAAAACTAAACACAATTCTATTAGCAACATTAGTGTAAGCATAGCAATGAATCAATCCTTTTTGCTTCAGGTTTCAACTCAAAACCACCACATATAAAGCATATACTACTGTAGAAACTTCCCCAAAAGTTCCGTGATCAAAAGAACTAAAAAAGAAAGCGATAAAGCGGCAAACACAAATATTGGCAGAAATCTGTCAAAACAGAACAGCTGACAAAGGTCAAATTTTTAAAGGGTTTTCTGTTGCTCAAATAAAAAAGTGTATAACTAATGAAAGTTTGGATATAACCTGGGGCATATGCACAAGAAATCGCAGGTCCAAAAGATATACAGAGAATTTTCACGAATTTTTACGGTGCAGCACCGAAATATGTTTCAAGACAGAAACATCCCCAAATCTTACCTCACTCAAATTAGAGGCTTCTCTTGGCACAACAACAAAATAAAAATGATAAGGAGAGGTTATTACAGTAGTAATAACTTCCAAGACTCAAATAAAATAAAAAGTACTGAAAGAAAACATGGGTTATCTCCCAAGAGTGCTTTTCTTTAACGCCTTTGAGCTAGGCGCAGAAAGTGCGAATCAAGTAATATCAAAAGAAGCATTAAGATCAATTGCAGAAGTCTTTTCAACAATAAATTGAATTGTGTCCAAATGAGTTTTTGAGGATCCCTTGTGATCACGCTTTGGTACACTACTTTCATCAAAAAGATTTTCAGGACAAATCCAATTAAAATTCTTTTCCAAAGCTTCGTGCATTCCTACAAGTTTGCAAGGTATTGGTACTTTGAAATATTCTTTGGTTGTACCAACAACTTTAACAGGCGCACCAAGCATATTAAAACTCTTAGAAACTTTCCTAGCTTCAATAACAACATCTCTAAATTCTCTACGCAAAGTCTCCAAAATAAAATCTTTCTTTTTGGAGTCTTCAATATCATGAAGCTTAAGAAACATGTATCGCATAAAAGGATTAAGGCTAGCAAACCTAGCTTCTAACATGTCAACTAAATAAGCAGAAGCAACTTCATAACTAGGAGCAAGCTCAGCCAAAGATTTATCCTCAACATCCTTATGCATGCTAATATGATTAAAGAACTCCTCAATATTACTTTCCCAATAATAGAACCACTACCTACTGAGAGGTCCTCCAAAACATACTTAGGGAACAACATAATGAACTAAGAGTAATAAAGTAACAACTATAAAGGGAAATTAATTTTTTTGTATTTTTGATAAAACGATGCAAGCAAAAATAAAGTAAAAGCAAAACTAAAACAAAGTAAAGGATGTGTGTGCGAAACTCCCTTGCAGAAGTCTTCTTTTTCCCCGGCAACAGCGCCAGAAAACTTGTTGGTGGCTCTGTGTTGATGATGTAAATGACCGGCCAGTTAGGAACCCCAAGAGAAGGTGTGATGAATATAGCAGCAAGTTTTCCCTCAGTTATGAAACCAAGGTTTAATCGTCCAATAGGAAAAAGCCAAACTCAAGAAGGTGATGCCTGCTAGTTGCGAGACACTCCAACAAGGGCGCCGTTTACGATTATTTTTAGCGCGTCTTCAACTAGTAGCAACGTGTGTCGATGGATTTCGTGTCGCAAGAACACGGGGTACCATGCGACGGACCCAAAGATTCGAACGCAGGGGGCTAAATGTGGGAGATCTTGGATCGCAACGAAACACGGTGGCGGAAGCCTCGAGACGTCAAACGCACAACGCACTACAGAGAGAGACACCGAGCTTTACCCAGGTTCAGGGCCCTCGTGGTGAGGTAAAACCCCTACTTCCTGCCTTCTTGTATTACGACGCGATACCTCGCGAGGAGTACAAGGCCTTGGTTACAGAGCTCCAACTGGCCAGAGGTAGAAGAACCTACTTAGCCTAGCTAGGAGCCTGAAGATGAAGACATATCCCCTCTAAGGGGTGGCCTCCCCTCCTTTTATAGTGCTGAGGTCCTCCTTCCCCTTATCATCTTGGGGAAGGGGTTGCCACAAGCGGCCAAGGAGGGAGGACAGCTGTTGTCTTGGGTCTTCGGTAGACGTAGTCTTTGTAGAGTAGTGGCGCTGGTCCACAGGAGTGGGTGGAGGAAGCTGACGTCCTCCTCTGGTGCCCTACATCGTCCACCCTATTTTTAGGGGGGGTGGCCAACAACCACTGTGCCGCTTTACGCACGCACGACGAAAGCTGGTCTCCTCCCTGTCGGGGTAGCGTGGATGGTACGCGGTCTTCTATCCTTATCTTCTTGCTCAGCACAGAAACGTACTGAGCTGACGTGGATGTGGTCCATCTCCTCATGAGAAACAGCTCGTGAGGAGGTCTTCTGGTCCTTAGTAGTTTTAGCCGTCGTTATTCTCATGAGGCACGTCCTCATGAGGGTCTTCTTCGCTGGGCTTCGGTCGTTGTTCCACCCCTGGGCCAAAGCTGGGCTGTTGAAGGAGCCCAGGAGAAGGTGTTCTGGATACCCCGGTATACAGAACACCGATAGTAGCCCCCGGGAGCCTGGCCCGCAACCGCGCCCTCTCAACGGAACGAAGGGCCAGGGGCCCCCATAAGCTACTGGGCCCTCCGACGGCACACGTCAATGCGCGCGGTCAGAGGACCATGTGAAGATGAAGAGGCTGCGGACGTGTGGCGCGACCGTAGCTGGCGAGACGAAGTGGCGGGCGTCGCAGCAGTCCCCAAGGCATCAAATTGTCATGATGGCGTGTCACTTTGCCATAGAGCGCTGCGCCAATGCTCCGATTCCCGTGCCAGGATTTGACGCTTCGAAGCCCACCGCGCCCCTTAAATACAACCTCCTCGACACCTCCGACACTTCACTCTCTTCTTCCAGCACTACTCCACCTGCAAATTCCTCCCTGAGCATGGATCCCTGCGCCTCCTCCGCCGCTGTCGGATCTGGCTCAAGAACGAAGCGCCGCGGGCGCCCCCTAGGCAGCAAGAACAAGGCGAAGGTCCCCGCTCGGTGGACGCCCGGCGCCGGAGGTCGTCTATGCATCGGGGCGCCGATGCGGGGCGCGGCGGACCGCGCCGCCCCAGGGACCTCCAGTGCCTTGACCCTTCGGGGTCCAGCGCCTGGAGGCACTCTGAACACGTCGTCGCCGGTGGCGGCGGCGCCAGCTCCCCGCGCCCCGGGGAGCATCGATCGGGTGCTCCGGGAGGTGGAGGCCGCTCTAGGCCCCCTCCCCCAGGCCACAGACGATCCGGGGCCATAGGAGGTGGCCCCGCCGGCGACCGGAGTGGTCGTGACTCCCCACCGCTTGGCGGCGGAGATGCTGGGAACCCTCATCGCTCTGGGGTCCCACTTCCTAGAGCTCCTCGTCATCGTCAATGCCTGGAGCTTCGTCTCCCTCCGGCTGCCCGACGCAGTCCGGAGGGTAATCTACGCCCCCGGCGCTTCCTCCGGAGAGGTCGCGCTGGTGGAGCAGAGCAGGCCAGAGCTCCTCTGGCCTATGGACATCATCCTCGGAGCGGGCGGCAACGCCGTCCTCTCCGGGCACTGGAGGGCCTTCACCCTCAGCCACCACATCCGCATCGTCGACCACCTCGTCTTTCGCTTCAAGCTGGGGACGCTGGAGGCCTCGGTGCGGATCTTCGCTGCCACCGGCGTCCGCCGCACCTACCCCCAGCCCGCGGCAGAGTAAAGGGGCGGCCTTGCCGCGGAAGCCTTCTTGGGAGGGGAGCTAGTCTCCTCCCCTCTTTTGGGATGTAGTTTGCGCTGGTGGGGTATGCCCCGCCGGGCCTCTGTTCCTCCCCCCACAAGGGGAGTTATTAATGAAGTCCTTCATGTTAGTTGTCCATTTCTTCCGCTCCTTAATGCTTCTTGTCGTTCTGGTCGCCCGCATGCTCGAGAGCCCTAGCGAGTTGTTCACGCCTGCGGGAGGCCTCCCTGCACCTCAGAGCTCATGGCGGGGTCGGCGCCAGCGACAACGATGGACGATTCCTGAGACAAGTAGTTGAAGAAAGAGTTAGAAAACAAAAAACCCCAAATCCCCAAAAATGAAAAACAATTCGATAAAACAAACGAAAAACGAAAGGCGAATAAGATGCCCCTGTGACCGGCACAGGGACCTTCCTCATCGTGAGGGAGCGTGGCACTATCTATGCCAGTAGCTAAGAGCAAATTGCTGCACGTGGAGATTCACGAGGCCTTCCTCGGCATGAGGGAAGCTGGACTCTCACGGACGCGAAAGCATCGATGCTTAAGAGAGCCCAGAGACCATCGACACCCCGTTGAGGATTTCTCACGAGGTGAAGGGCCTAGCGCGGACCTCCAGATCTGTGTCTCCTTCGCAAGATGATCGGAGCGGCCTTGGTCTTTGATAATCCTGTCGTGTTCGGCCTTCCTCGAGCGAGGGGAATCTTGACTCCTGCGGATGCTAAGTGCATCGACGCGTCCTTGCGCCCTCGTGAGGATTGCTCACGAGGTGCTGGTCCTTAACGGGTGCCTTGGGCACACCTCGGACTTTTTCCTCGAAGATTTCTTATTTTCTGGTGTACTTCGCGAGGAACTAAGCACCACGGGCACGTGGAGGTGATCGATAACAGGGCCGTCGCCCCTGATCAGAGCTCAGTCCCTTCGGGTTTTTCGGGCTTGCTGTTTTCCGGGCGAAGGCCCCAGCATAGACATCGTGCCTAGCCCCCTTCCGCGTGAAGCACAACAGAAAATAAATGGACTTCATGCCATTTCAATATCATGCCGAAGCAGAGGCGCTTCATGCGCTTTAACTTAAACTCAGTGCTGAAGAGCAGTTTGAGCTGATACAAAGTGTTGTGACAACGGTCTTATATCCTCATGAGGAACCTACGGGTAGAACTTTTGTAGATGAGCTATGTTCCACGGGTTCCCCACCGGCACGCCTTCTGTGGTTTCCAGCTGCGCTGAGCCCGGCCTGGCGATGTGCGTCACCTTGAAGGGGCCCTCCCACATCGGAGGCAGCTTCTACAGGCCCTCGCGAGAGAGTATACTTCTGAGCACGAGATCGCCCACCTCCAAAGTCCTTGCTTAAACATGGCGGCTATGGTAGCGGCGAAGTCCTTGCTGGTACCTCGCAGCGTGAAGCGCTGCCTGGCACCGAGCTTCTTCAAGCTGGAGGAGGCGATCTTTGATGAGGTCCTCTTGATGAATCTCATTGAAGGCGAGCACCCTTGGCGACCCAAACTTGACATCGGTGGGTAGAACAGCCTCCGCCCCATAGACCAAGAAGAAAGGGGTTTCCCCAGTGGGCTTGGTGGCGGTAGTCCGAATGGACCACAGGATGGATTGGAGGTTCCCTAACCATTTTTTGCCGCAGGCTTCGAGCTTGGCATTGAAGCTTTTCGTCTTGAGTCCCTTGAGGACCTCAGCGTTGGCATGCTCGTCCTTGCCATTGCTCCTGGGATAGGCGACGGAGGCTAAGCAGATCTTGATGCCGGCCGATGCGCAGTACTCCCGGAACAGCCCGCTGGTGAACTGGCTGCCATTGTCGGTGATTATGTGGTTAGGCACACCAAAACGACAGACCAGGCCACGGATGAACTTGACTGCGGACCTGGCCGGAATGGTGCACACCGGCTCCACCTCCACCCACTTGGTAAACTTGTCGATGGCGACATTGAGGTAGCGATAGCCCCCTTGCGCTCAAGGGAATGGACCCAGGATGTCCAGCCCCCAAACAGCAAAGGGCCAGGTGAGTGGGATGGTTTGCAGCTCCTGCGCTAGTTGATGTATCTGCTTGGTGTGGAATTGGCATGCCTTGCTTCTCTTGATCATCTCTGCAGCATCCCAGAGCGCCGAAGGCCAGTAGAAGCTGCTGTGATATGCCTTCGCGGCAAGGGTTGAAGCAGAGGCATGATGCCCACACTCATCGGCATGGATGTCCCGGAGGAGCTCTTGGCCCTGGTGAGTAGATATGCACTTCAGAGCGACACTGTTTGGGCGATGCCGGTACAAGTCACCATCTTTGACATAGTATTCCGAGGCCTGGTGTATTATCCTTTAGGCTTCCGACTCGTCCTCGGGAAGTTTGCTGCTGACGAGGAAGGCCTTGAGCTCGAGGATCCAATCTACCCCCTCCTGCCTGGCCAACGCCATAAGGACGCGGTCGCCCGAGGTTGGCCCGCAGTCCGGAGCCCCTGCTCCGGTGGCGGTGGCAAGGCAGGTGGAAGGTCGGATCCTGTCATTGATGGAGAAGCGGACGGCTTGAAGAGGTGCTCCTCTAAGACGCCGGCAGGCTGTGCCAAGCGATGAGAGGCGCGCTTGGCGATTTCGTCCACTTCCACATTTTCTCCTCGCGGAATGTGCTTCAGCTCCAATCCTTGGAAGCACTTTTCCATCTTTCAAAGCTCTTCGAGATAAGCCGCCATGTGCTCATCCTTCGGAGTGTAGCTCTTGTTAGAGAAGTTCACAACTAGTTGTGAATCTCCCTTGACAATGAGGCGTTTGATGCCCAAGGCATTTGCTGCCCTTAGGCCGGCAAGGAGTCCCTCGTATTCCGCGATGTTGTTGGAGACCTTGTGCTCTGGCCTGAAATAGAGCTGAACGGCGTAGAAGAGCTTGTCTCTGGAGGGAGAGGTGAGGATGGCCCCAGCCCCCGCACCGGGAAGGTTGAAGGCACCGTCGAAGTGCATGACCCAGAGTCCTGGGGCCTCTTCTCCGGAAAGTGTAGACTCCACCTCTGGAGGCTCGTCGGTGAATGGATTAGTCCATTCGGCGGTGAATTCAGCCAGAGCTTTGCTTTTGACCACCTTAGTGGTTTCGAAGGAGATCTCGAAGGGTTGAAGCTCCACGGCCCACTCTGCCACCCTCTCGGTGACATTTGGGTTGCGTAGGATGGTCTCCAAGGGCCGATCAGTGACCACCTTGATCGGGTGGCCCTGGAAGTAGTGACGTAGTTTCCTTGAAGCGATCAGCTGGGTGTAGAGCAGCTTTTGCTGCATGGTGTAGCATTCCCGCGCATCGCGTAGTACCGTGCTGACGAAGTACACAGGTTTCTGCACCTTGGTAGAGTCTTCAGGAGCCTTTTCCTTGTGGAGGTCAGGAGCGTCACCCTTCGAGGGCGGCTCAATCGGTGAAGTTGCAGCGGGCAGCTCCTCGAGAGGGGTAGAGGGAATTGCTGCTTCTCCCTAAAGAGGAGCCCTCGGGCATGGAGGATCGACTTTTTCTTTGGCGATTACCTTGGCGTCCCGCTCAGCGACGAGGACGGCGCTCACGGTCCTTGGGGTTGCCGCGATGTAGAGCAGCAAGGGCTCGCGGAATGTTGGGGCAACCATGATCGGTGGACTCGTGACGTATCTCTTCAGCTCGGTGAAGGCCTTGTCAGCTTCCGGAGTCCACTCGAACTTCCCAGTGCGCTTCATGAGCTTGAAGAAAGGCAGGGCCTTCTCTCTGCTCCTCGCGATGAAGCGCCCCAGGGCTGCCATGCATCCCGCGAGGCATTGCATTTCCTTAAGATTGCGCGGAGGATGCATTTCTTTGATGCCTTTGACTTTGTCAGGGTTTGCCTCAATCCCGCGATGAGACACGAGGAACCCCAACAACTTGCCCGACGGTAAGCCAAAGGCGCACTTGGCGGGGTTAAGCTTGATGCTTACCTTTCTCAGGTTGGCGAAGGTTTCTTCCAGATCTTTGATGAAGGTATGACTCTCGCGAGTCTTGACGAAGATGTCATCGACGTAGGCTTCCGCATTCCTTCCCATCTGAGCCCCCAAAGCCTTGCGCATGAGCCTCTGGAAGGTTGCTCCTGCGTTCTTTAGGCCGAAGGGCATACAGACGTAGCCGTACACACCGCAGGGTGTGATGAAGGCAGTCTTCTCTTCGTCCTCCTTTGCCATCTTGATTTGATGATAACCAGAGAAGGCATCCAAGAAGCAAAGGAGGTCGCACCGGCGGTGGAGTCGACGATTTGATCTATCCTTGGGAGCGGATAAGGATCCTTGGGACAAGCTTTGTTGAGACTTGTAAAGTCCACGCAGAGGCGCCCACTACCATTAGCTTTGGGGACAACCACTGGATTAGCAATCCAAGTGGGGTGGGCTACTTCGCGTATCAACTTGGCCTTCTTCAGCTTCTCTATCTCTTGGACGATGAAGTCTTGCTTCTCTTGCGCTTGCTTCCTGGTCTTCTGCTTCACGGGGTGTGCCTGAGGGCACACGGCTAAGTGGTGCTCAATCACCTCCCTAGGAACGTCAGGCATATCTGACGGAGTCCAAGCGAACATGTCAGAGTTTGCCCACAGGAAGGTGACGAGCGCGCTTTCCTATTTGGGGGAAAGCCCTGCCCCGATGGTGACGAAGTTTTTGCAGCCCCCAGCTTGGAGCGGGACCTTCTTTGTAGCAGAGCGCTCTTGGGTAAACTAGGGCCTCCTCCCTGAGGGTACCGCAGCTTCCCCAATGCTCATGTCTGATACGTCCAAAACGTATCTACTTTCCCGAACACTTTTGCTATTGTTTCTCCTCTAATTTGTGTGTTTTGAATACAACTAACACGGACTAACGCTGTTGTCAGCAGAATTGCTCTGGTGTCTCGTTTTTGTGCAGAAATCCGACTTTCAGGAAAAATCCCAGAAAATACTGCAAAAATTCTATTTTGAAAGGAAGACCCACGGAACCAGAAGGAGAGACAAAGGGGGGCAGCGGCCTGGTCCAGCAGTATAAATACGGGGGCGGGGGTAAACTTGCTCTTTTTACCCCACAGTGCATTCTTCTTCCTTCGCTCCTCCGCCTCCTGCGCTCCATCGCCGGACCGAGGAACAGAGAAGAAGCGCCGCCGCTGTCGCCTTCCTTCACGCCGGCGCCGGTGCTCGCCGACATCTGACACCTCCGCCCTCGACGCCGCTGCCGCTGCTCCTCTCCCGGACATCACCGGGGGAGATTGGATCTTCGACTGCAAGCTCGCCGCCGCTCCATTGCCACCGCCCGAGCTTCGGTAAGTTCTTCATCTTTCTCTGTTCTTCCTCCTTTTCTGCCTCGGTAACCTTGTTCACTCAGATCTCCGGTAGCTTCTTTGGTTAGTATCTCACAGATTTGATTAGCATTGTCAGTGATGTCCTTCGGTGGTTCATAGGTGTTCCTCCGTAGGGATTTTATCCATATTTATTTCTGAGTTTAACTGCGTTGGTAGATCTTATTTCCCTACTAACTTCTGTGAGTGTAGTATGCCGGAGAGACTAACTTCCCTCTTTTCTCTGATCTTGATAGGAATAACATCACGGGACTCCGGCTCTCACGCCCTGTCTCGGCCACCAAGATGGCTTTATCGGGTATGACGGCTACCTCGGCTTCGGAAGAGGATAACTCGGCCCTCCTCCAGGGACGCTCCGGCTGGGAGGGGTCGGAGGTGACCCCAGCCGACATATCCTGGATCACTACAACCAGAAGAGTTCTGGAGGGCGTAGAGTGCCGGCTTCCCGTGGGTGAAACTATGCCGGCACCTGAACCCGGCGAACGCGTCGTGTTCATCGCCCACTTCGAGTGGGGCTTCGGTCTGCCGGTATTAGACTTCTTCCGAGACTTCCTCGACACCTACGATCTGTAGCCTCATCATATCCCGGCGAACGCGGTGATGATCTTATCCGCCTTCGCCACTTTCTGCGAAGGCTTCGCCGGCATAGAGGCCTTCACCCAGGCTTGGGCGAAGTACTTCCAACTGCGGAAGCAAGTTGTCCAAGAACCGCCCCGGTCCAAGGATGACCCGCCGGAGACAGCTCAGGAGAAGAAGGACCGCCCCATGACCCAATGCGGCGCGGCCACCATTATGTCCCAGAAGGGCTCTGACATCCCCAAGGTGGAGCTTCTTGAGTCTTGCAAGAAGTGGCAAAAAAGCTTCTTCTACGTCAAGAATACCACGGACGTGGATCTGCTCAACCTGCCGCCATTCATGGACGAGCCACCTTTGGAGATGAAGAACTGGACCTACAATCCGAAGACCACCGTGGGGCCGGTTAACGCCCTCCACCGGGTTAAGGGCAAATTGCTGGACGCCGGCCTCACTCCTCAAGACTTGGTGGCTTGCTTTATCAGCCGGCGCGTCTCTCCTCTCCAGCGCCGACCATATAAAATTTGCCAGATGAGCGGGCCCATGGACCCCACCCGGCACTCTACCCACAAGTTGACTCCAGCCGACATCTTGCGGTGGATCAAGGACATCTGCAAGTCCTCTCAGGCTACCTTTGCTTGGGGACTAGAGCCTTACAGCCGGGATCGGCCTGCACCGATGGTAAATCCCTTTGCCCGTCATATAGATACTTAGGCCGACATACCTCTATTTGCCGACACATATCATGCTTGGTCCGACATATTTCTTGCACCGGTATATTTCTTGCTTCTGACCAATTGGCTTTGTCCTTATGCAGAAGTTTAGCTTCCAGAAGATGGAGAATTCCTGGATCAAGATCGGGGCAGACCGCACTGCTGCGGACGCTGAGGATCCGGATCACTGGGACAAGCTACCCCGGAACAACCGTGCTGCCTCTGCCGCTGGTAAGGCCTCTTCATCCCGGCATTTCGCTCAAGACTGGAGTGATGATGATTCCGATGAAGACTGCCAGATGTTTATCTGCCCGACACCTCTTGCTTATGCTCTTCCAGAAACGCCTCTTGCTTATGCCTTTCCAATGCCATCCTCAGTTATCCCGGATGACATGGTTGTCGATGCCGCCCCACTGAACCAGGGACCTCCTTCCACCGGCGGGCGTGCCGGCCGGAAGCGAGGCGTGAAGCCCCAGCCCGACACATCTCAGCAGCCAAAAAGGCAGAAGGTTGGCGTGCCCCAACCCAAAAGGCAAAGACCCATCGCCTCGGGGTAAGTTTCTTTCCTTTGTGTCATTTTCCGATATATTTTCTCCTTTGATTACTAACTTGACATTTTCTTTGTTTCAGGGCTCCTCTTGCGCCGGAACATGCTTCCAGCTCTAGTGCCGGCCCGAAGGTTACAAAGTCGGCGTCTCCTGCATGCCCCGATGCACCTGATGCAAGCCACAACACCTCTCCGGCACCGGCATCTTCGCCCGCGCCCAAGAAAGCCCCTTCTCCGGCGAAGGACAATCCTCCGCCAGAACAAGATTATTCTGTCCCCGACGTCCACATGGACTCAGGGGCTCAACAGAACCCTTCGTCCTCTGATGTCCAGATGGACACAGGGGCCCAACCAGATGCCCCCAACATTGCTGAAGATGCCGGCGCAGGCGACAAGAGCGCCAGCATAGAGAAGGAAAAGGACCTGCAGTTCCTGAAGTCCGGACCATCCCGGCACCAGCCCCAACTGGATCAGTTACACCGGCGTCGCCGGGACAACCAACCCCTACAGCCCCAACTCCTGAATCTACCTCTGCTCCGGCCAAGTCCGGCACATTCAAGATTCACCAGATCATCAAGACAGTCACACCACCTGCTGCTTCCGCGCCGTCACCTGCCAAGCCTACGCGCCCCCCTCAGCTATGACTCTCCACTATGGCAAGGTAGCAGCCCGGCCCATTTTCTTCCAGACTCCGGAGCTTGAGGGCCGCGTCTCCCTATTGACCAAGAGTGATCATAGCCTTGGTTCCCTCAGGGAGCAC
The DNA here is from genome assembly GCA_007115705.1 of Dactylis glomerata. NCBI lineage: Eukaryota > Viridiplantae > Streptophyta > Magnoliopsida > Poales > Poaceae > Dactylis > Dactylis glomerata. The sequence goes on from QXEO01000072.1 coordinate 363,935, forward strand.
TGCATCAAGTGGAACGATGCTGACTACATGGACAGTGCCAGCTCCAAGAAGAAGAATCTGCCCGGAGTTCCGGCAGCCAATCCTGAGGTTGTGGCGGCTCAGCTAGCGGCCAAGCCCATTCCTATTGCATGCGAACTTCTCAGCATTCAGCAGAGGCTTCACCTCTTGGCGGACTCAACCAATGTAAGTGTTCTCCTCAGATCTCCCTAGTCCCCGAAAATGTCGGCTGTCCGGGATACAGACATCCGGGATTTTCAATTATGCACTTAGCTCTTTTCAAATTCAAATATCCGACATATAAGCTCAATCCGAGCTTCAAATCCTAGTCACCGAGGGCCGGGATAGGTGCGCAGCACCTGTGCCGGGTCTTCAAAAAACTACAATCTGATATAACCTTCAAATCCTTTTGACCAAGATATGAGCTCGATTCGAGCTTCAAATCCTAGTCACCGAGGGCCAGGATAGGTGCGCAGCACCTGTGCCGGGTCTTCAAAGAATGCACACTTGGTAGAACTTTGCACTTAACTGATATGCTAGATTTTCTCATAACACTTCAAATCCTAACATTTTTGCAGCGCATGAACAACGCCCGCGCCGACATGTACCATGACCTGGTCTGTGAACATCGGAAGTTATCTGATGAACACAGCAAACTTCGTATGAAGCTGAACCAGAAAGGTAACCTTTGCCGACATACCATTATATGCCGGATTATTTTTCTCTGCTTTTCTTCACAATACTGCTCTTACCGGCACATAACTTTTTACCGACATTCTGCAGCTGCTGCTGAAGAACAAGTCACCGAGCTTCTCCGGAGGGTGAAGGAGCTCACAGGTATGCCGAATCCTATTAACCTTTGAACAAACGCTTTGTACTTCAAATCCTTCAAATTCTTTCTTGTTCCTCTACCTTCAAATCCTTTTAACTTCGAATCTTTGCAGATGAAAATGCTGCATTGGTAGCACGCCACCAGGACTGTACACCCTCTGTGGATGTGGCCAAACAGCTAGACGATCGGGATGCCGCCCACAAGGTTGAGGTGGAGCAGCTGAAGGGCCGGATTGCTGAGCTTCTGGAGGAGAAGGAACAGAGGGAGGGCCAACTCAAGAAAGCCCAGGAGCTGCTCGTTACTTCAGAGACTGATGCATCCACTGCCCACGTAGAACTGGATGGCTTGAAGGAGCAGGCCACCAAATGGGAAGTTGCCATTGCCCAGCTCAATGTCGAACTCGCCAGTAAGCTTCAAATCCTTTTCTTCTTATTTGCCCGACATACCCTGATCCCTTCCGGCATACCCTTTATGCCGACACATATTCCTACAACTAACATACTCTCTATCTTTCAGCCATGTTTCCCGCTTCCGTCGAAGACGTTGAGAGGGCTTTGCAGGTGGACCGGGTTAACTGGAATGTTCCGGTTGACTCGCCCAACTAGGACATGACAGAACAAGTGATCGCTCTGCAGGCCCACACAAAGGCCATGCTAAGCTATACTGATGATCTCTTCCTTGGCGCTCAGGAGGCATACTCTTCTCTTTGGCCGGGACAGAGGACGCCCACTGACCCCGTTGACCTTGGCAGCGATCTGCAACTTTCTAAGGTTCGCCTCGGGCAATGGCAGGATTCCGGCGCGAGGGTAGGAGCTAACGAAGCTCTCACCTACTTCCTTTCCTGGTATGAGAAGGTCGACCTGGAGGCTCTGCGCACTGTGCGTGAAGGATCCATCTGGACCACGGATCCGGAACATATCCGGCGTCGGCAGGAGCTGGCCCACAGCTATGTGGACTATGCCGATACCGAAACATTTGTTCGGGACATCCGTGAGCCGGAGAAAGAAGTCGAAGCTGAGGACGCCGAAGGCTCAGACTCCAGCCAGGACGAGGGAGAAGCTGAGGACACCAACACCGAAGCTCTGGAGCAAGGCTCTATTCCGGCCGGAGGCGATGGCTCTATTCCGTCTGCTGGATCCGACACTCCTGAAGCCGACATTTCAACTGCCACAGCTCCACCTGCCGGCGGCTCTGCCTCCACTCCTGCTCCTTGAATCTTTGCACCAAAAAACTTTAAGCTTTATCAGATCCCTGGTATGCCGGGTGCAATTGTAAGATATACGTTTATTTCCCTTTGGTTTGCAACCTGAACCAGTTTTAATTCGGTTTGCTTGCTTATGAATGCCGGATCATCTTTTGGCTAAGTCACCGAGTTTATTTTCCTGTTTCCCTAACTCCACAACCTTGGCTACTTGTCTACCTCATTCGGCTTTTGACTTATGAGTCTCAAGGTTGCTTCATTAAACATACAGTACTTAAATTTTGAAGCTTAGACCTCAAATCATCCGATACTTCAATTTAGTTTTGTGACATAGAACATGTCGGTTCGCTTACTTTATCTTTCCTTAGCCGTTTTTCGTGTGCAAACAATCTCCGGCATCTACTCTTGCTAGCCATGAAGCCGGATTTCGGACAGCAGCTAAGTCGAAGAGTGGCCTTTGGTGCCGACACATTACTAGGCCGACATAGGAAAGATTCCAATCAAGCCAGCCGACATATAAATGAAAAACTGAATTTAAACAACAGATATATACCGGAGGCAGTGCCCGAACTCCTCGGGATGCCGACACTTCATTCATTAGTCTTGTGCCGACACATAATGCCGGCACGCAAAGCAAAATGGAAATACATACATTATGCCGTTCAGGAGTAAAATGGTCGGAGTAGGGCTATGTTCCATGGTCGCTTGGTTTCTTCTCCGGACCTGTCCACCTTGTTCTTCTTGAGTGCCTGCGCATCTATTAGATAGTAGGCATCATTGTGCAGAGCTCTGCTCACAATGAATGGCCCCTCCCATGGCGGAGTCAACTTATGCCGGCCTTCTGTGCCTTGCCTTAGCCGGAGCACTAGATCTCCCTCTTGGAATCTCCTTGGATTCACCTTCTGCGCATGATAGCGTCTGAGGTTCTGCTGATATACTGCTGTTCTTGATAGAGTTATCTCTCTTGCTTCTTCTAGCAGATCAACATCATTTTCTCTGGCTTCTTTAGCCTCTTCCTCGGTATATAGCACCACTCTAGGTGCATCATGTATTACATCTATTGGAAGCACAGCTTCTGCTCCATACACAAGGAAAAACGGCGTATAGCCTGTTGATCTATTCGGAGTTGTCCTCAAACTCCAAAGCACTGCCGGCAGTTCATCTAGCCAACATCCTGGAGTCTTCTCCAGTGGCTCTATCAACCGGGGTTTTATGCCGGACAATACTAGTCTATTTGACCTCTCCACTTGGCCATTGGTACAAGGGTGAGCGACCGACGCAATGTCTAGCCAGATTCCCACCTCCTCACAATATCTGGCAAATGGCCCTTGGGCAAAGTTCGACCCATTGTCAGTGATAATGCTGTGAGGAACACCATATCTCAAGATTATATCTTTTAAGAACTTCACTGCTGTGTGGCCATCACACTTGCTTATAGGCTTCACCTCAATCCACTTGGTGAACTTATCCACCATGACCAGAATATGGGTCATTTTTCCCCTTGCCGGCTTAAAAGCCCCGACCATATCCAGGCCCCAAACAGCAAAGGGCCAGGTTATCGGTATAGTCTTTAATGCTGATGCCGGCTGATGAATCTGGTGGGCGTACATCTGACACCCATTACATTTCCGGACCAAGTCTTCTGCTTCCTGGAGTGCCGTCGGCCAGTAAAATCCATGCCGGAATACTTTAGCCACTAGCGCTCTGGACGAAGCGTGGTGACCACACTCCCCCTGGTGAATTTCCCGGAGCATCTCCAGGCCTTCAGCAGATTCGACACATCTCTGCAGCACTCCGGTGGCACTTCTCTTGTAGATTTCCTTGTTTATGATAGTATATCCTTTGGATCTCCTTGTAACCCGGCGTGCTTCAGTCTCATCCGCCGGTACTTGACCATCGACCATGTTGGGGATATGCCAAATAGGTATACCAGCGACGTAGTCCTAAATCAGCAAGCCAGGGTGGCCCATCAGGGGTGGTATGGCGGATTGCCTACCGGGCGGCCCAGTTGCTGAAGTTGCCACGGCGGTACTGGACGCAGGCGCTTATGGCGGATCCGGAAACAGGCGCATGGCGGGTTGCCTTGTAGTACACGTATAGGACTTAGTCTAGGACTCCAAGTTGTATCCGCTCCGGTACCAACGTGTAGCCCACGCCAGGCGCCTTTATAAGCCCGGCGTGGAGCAGCCCTTGAGGCAGACCCCAGAAAAACAGACTTAGTCATAAGGCCAATCGCATAGCGAAACAACCAACCTCATCATTGTAATCGAGCACTTGTTGCCATATAGTGAATTATAGCAGCACGTAGGGTCTCGCCACCATTGCGGGATCTGAAGCTGGGTAAACTCGTGCTACCACCGTCCCGGATCGCTCCTCCGTGTTCACCCCCTTCCACAAACCGCCATACCCCTACCTCTATGGCAGATCTGTTGACGAAACCACGACAGTTGGCGCCCACCGTGGGGCAAAGTGCGTCTGGAGCGCGGATCCAGGTGGGATCCGCCTTCGCAGGCATCGGCGACACCGTCGCCATCGGGCGCGTCCTCTACGATTCCGGCTTCCCCATCGTCCCAGCGGATAACCTCTGGGTGCCGGCTAGAGAAGACCCTGCTCGATTCACCGTCGTCCCGATTGGAGATATCCATATTTTCATCGAAGAGACAAACCCTGCCCCCGCCACGGGAACCAATTTCCGGCGGATCGGTATGGCTGAAATCCCCAAACGGACCGCTTTCAAGCTGGATACGGAGGAGGACTCATCTAATCCGGAACTTTCCAAGTTACCTAGATCGGATCTGAAAAACAATCCCACCCAGCCCGCCCCAGAGGTAGAGGAAGTGGTGGAAGACCGCTATGAATCCGCCATGAGCAATCTGGCATTAGAGACACCGCGGTACTGCCTTGTTGCGTTCGCAGGTATCACTTCGAGATCTACCTCCGATGGAGAAGATAGCCCTGGTGAATCCATCCTTGAGGCACTTAACGAAAGTGGTGAATCGGATGACTGGGACAGCAAGGGCTATGATTCCGACCATTATGACGCCGCCATGAGAAAAATCGAGGCGGAATTGGCGCAGCAGGCACTTGAAGAACAGCAAGCAGCAGCCAAACAGGTGTTCGTGACCAACAAAGGAGATGATGCTGGGCTGACAACCGGTGATCCGCCATCTCAGGCAGTCCTTGACGGAGATGCCGACAAAGAGCAGGGTAACCCGCCACCAGCCGCCGATCCCGCGACGGAACAACTTCCTGAGATCCACGGCGGACCCAGGCCGCCGCAACCCGCCATCCCCGAGGACCAGCACCCAGAAGACTTCACGACCCCGCTGGATAAGGTCGTCTACGGAACTCTAGCAGATCCAATCACCCCTGACTATGTCAGGGATGTGAACGATCTCGAGAAGAAGAGGCGAGCACTCCTTAAAGAGGCAAAGCGAGTCGAGAAGATGGGCCAACAGCTTGATGGTGACATTGCTAAAGCTCAAGACACGCTGAAGCACGCAAGGAACATGGAAGAGAAGTACGTTACTCTCATCCAGAACCAAATGACCGAGGGAGGCGACCCGCAGCTGGTACGAAACCTTGAGTTCACCGTACCAACTGCGGAAACTCTGGCCAAGATGTATATCAAGAATCCGCCATATGTGGACAAGAACCGCGATGAAGTTAGGGCTACGCCCATTGAGAACATCATGACTGCAAAGGAGCTATTGGAGCATAATAAGAGTCCAGCAGCCCTAGAGACGGCAGTGAAGCTAATGACCAAAGCATTAGTACAGCAAGAGAAGGCTACATCGTCACGACGGCTCGAATCTGATCCCGCGCTATGCAGGTCCAGCACTGCCTCTAAAGCTCGGGGGGGCTGGCAACTATGGTACGCGCCCTGATAATGAATCTCATACCGGATCCTCAGAAATCCGAAGAAGAGAAGCTCGCAACCGGGCGAACGCCATCCCAATATCCTCCGATGACAAACCTAATGGCAAAGGCCCACAGAGAAATCCATCGCCACCCCACAAGAACTACCCTGCTTACGGATACCAACAAGACAATGCTGCCCCCCGCCATAAGACCAACATGCCGCCACCAAAGTATAAGACGTTCGAAGCCCCAAAGGGAGGAATCGTCATATGCGACAATGATGGCAAGCGAGGGCGAAGTCGTGACGCTGGACGCAGAGACGATCCGCCACGACGGGAAGCCAGCAGAAACGGCAGATCCAAGTGAAGGGAACGATCTCGCCATGACGACGGCGCGCACCGGTTCGGTGACAAGGACAAGCATCGCTCCGCTCACCACCACGATGACAAAGGGCAAGGCTCCCTCCGCCATGACGACGATCCATCCCCACGAAGAACAGAGGGAAGCCGTCGTAGCTGCAGAGATCAGTCGCAGGACGGCGAGAGTAGAAGACGACGTGACCCTTCGCCATCCCCACCTAGCAGCCCCCATGGCGGCGGCGGTGGCGGTGGCGGACCAGCAAGGTCACGCAACTCTCGCAAGGATCCGCCGGACCAGAAGCCCTACGACGCCCGTACCCATCTAAACAAGATTGCCAAGTCTCAAACAGCCTTCTTCCTCGGCCCAAAGTGCTTTGGACAACAGATTCGTGATGAGCCCATCCCGCATGGGTTCAAGATCGAGAAAAATATCCGCCAGTACAATGGTGTCGATAGGCCTTTAACTTGGCTACAAGACTACTTCAATGCAGTACAGTTCGCCGGGGGATCGCCCAACGTCACTGTCCGCTATTTGCCCCTGATGCTATCTGGCACTGTGAGGCAGTGGATCAATGACTTGGCAGCAAATTCCATCCAAACCTGGTTCGACATGCAAACTGCGTTCACCGAAAATTTCGAGGGGACTTACAAGAGACCCCATAACATTGGTGACCTCCAACGGTGCCGACGGGCCGACGACGAGACCTCCCGAACTTTCCTCGCGCGATGGCTAGATATGAAGAACTCCTGTGAAGGGGTTACCGACGAATCCGCCATCCTCGCGTTTATTGACAGTTTGGAGAGAGGCCAACTGCTCTGCCATCGCCTGTTGCGGGAAAGGAACGAGGGGAAACTAACCCTAAATTCCATGATCACCATCGCAAGTAACTACGCGGCCACCGATGACGACGCCCGCGAATCTCTGAAGGCTTTCGCCATCCAGAACACTAGAAAGCGGAATAACAGCAATAAACGGAAGAATCCGCCAGAAGAGCAGCAAGCTCCGGATATGGTGGCCACAACCTTCGCTGATAAGGGCCAAAGCAGCCAGCGCAGCAGGGGACACGGTACTAGCGGTGGCCAGCCGCGGAGCTCCGCAGCTCCCGCTTCGGCGCCATCCGCCCCCGTGTCTTACGACGAATACCGCGATATGCCATGCTTCGCCCATCGCGACGCTTCAGGAAAGTGCAATCACACCAACCGGAACTGCAAGTTTGTCAACGACCTCAAGGCGGATCAAGAAGCTGGCTTCAAGCGCTGCTGACGACAACGGCCTCGTGGCAAAGGAAAAGCGGACAAAGATAAGGAGTCTAGGGATGGCAGTGATATGGATGAAAACCCCGCGCCCAAACCCGCCGAAAAAGCAGAGGGGGACGCTGGCAAGGCCAATCCAATCAAAAACAAGAAAGGAGCCTTTCACACGTTCCTTGGACCCCCCACGGCAAAGGCACAGAGAGCCGCTATGCGCTCCCTCAACGCCACCGTGCCAAAAATCCGCCAGTACGTCCGATGGTCCGAAGTACCGGTGCACTGGAGCCGCGATGATCATCCAGAGCACATCCCAGAGGGATATTACGCCATGGTGGTATGCCCTGTGATCCATGGCTTACGAGTTCCTCCAAATGCTTAATGGATGGCGGCAGCAGCCTGAACATCATGTACGTGGAAACTCTGACAAAACTTGGCCTTACCAAAACCCAACTCCGCCATAGTGCGGTCACCTTTTATGGAGTGGTTCCTGGTCGCCAAGCCAAGTCCCTCGGGTTTATCACACTCAAGGTTGCCTTCGGCAGTGAAGAAAACTACCGTGAAGAGCCCATAACTTTTGAAGTAGTCCCGTTTAAAAGTACGTACCACGTGATCTTCGGTCGCCCCGCTTTCCACAGCTTCCATGCCAGGCCCTGTTACATCTACAACCAGCTGAAGATGCCAGGACCGGATGGCATAATTACCGTTTATGGCATTTTCAGAAAGGCAAAGGAGTGTGAGGAAGGAGAAGCCGCTTTCGCGGAAGCAGTGTTCTTCGGTGAGGAGTTCAAAGAAATCCACGCCGCTACGGACCCCGCGGAGATGCCGACATCCAAGCAGGAGGTTTCCGCCTCCCCACCAACCTATAAGCCTACAGTTGATACCAAACAAGTGGAACTTGTCGCTGGCGATGCCGCCAAGACCACCTCTATTGGGACAAATCTGTCCCCCAAATAGGAAAGCGCGCTCGTCGAGTTCCTCCGTGAGAACTGGGACATCTTCGCATGGCAGCCATCTGACATGACAGGTGTACCTAGGGAACTCGCCGAGCACACTCTGCAGATAATTCCTGGCTCCAAGCCAGTAAGACAAGCCATGAGACGCTTCGGAGATGAAAAGCGCCGCGCCATAGCAAAGGAAATTTCCAAGCTACTGAAAGCAGGCTTCATCAAGGAAGTGATCCATACTAAGTGGGTGGCAAATCCTGTGCTAGTTCCTAAGAAAAACACCAAAGTTATGCGCATGTGTGTAGATTACACTGGCCTGAACAAAGCGTGTCCAAAGGACCCTTTTCCCTTGCCTCGCATTGACCAAGTCATTGACTCGACGGCGGGATCGGAGCTGCTGTGTTTCTTAGATGCCTACTCAGGATACCACCAGATCAAGATGAAAAAGTCCGATCAGCTTGCTACGTTGTTCATAACACCTTATGGCACATATTGCTATGTGACAATGCCATTTGGCCTGAAAAACGCAGGAGCAACATATCAGCACACCATGCAAAAGTGCCTGGCGGATCAAATCGGACGAAACATCCACGCATACGTGGACGACATCGCTGTTATGTCTAAGAAGCAAGATGGCCTTATAGCAGATTTACAAGAGACCTTCGACAATCTAAGGAAGTACAACATGATGCTTAACCCCATGAAGTGTGTCTTCGGGGTACCAGCTGGACAACTTCTAGGATTCATCGTCTCCCACCGCGGAATTGAGGTTAACCCGGAAAAGATCAAGGCAATCCTCGACATCTCCCGGCCCATAGATCTAAAAGATGTACAGCGACTTACAGGCTGTGTGGCAGCAGTGAGCAGATTCATCAGTCGTCTTGGCGAGAAGGCTTTGCCACTCTACAAGCTGATGAAGAAATCAGACGAATTCGTCTGGACCGACGAGGCAGACGCTACGCTTAAGGATCTGAAGAGAGTGCTATCCACTGCACCAGTCCTAGCGGCTCCCGAAGACCAGGAACCCATGTTACTGTACATGGCGGCAACCAACAGGGTGGTCAGCATCGTCATCGTGGTAGAGCGTAAGGAAGAAGCGCAGGAGTACGGCGTACAGCGACTAGTCTACTATGTCAGCGAGGTCCTGACGGAATCCAAGCAGCGCTATCCTCACTACCAAAAGTTGGCATACGGAGTTTTCCTAGCTTCTCGTAAGTTAAGGCATTACTTCTATGACCATAAAATCACAGTGGTGAGCAAGGCCCCACTGAAGGACATCATCAACAATAGCGATGCAACAGGACGAGTTGCAAAGTGGGGTATTGAATTGGCCTCTTTCGACATCAACTACGAGCCTCGCACCGCCATCAAGTCTCAGGCTTTGGCAGAATTTATGGCGGATTGGAAGGAAGCACAGGAAACTACGCCCGTCCCAGAACCAGAGCATTGGGTGATGCACTTTGATGGTTCAAAGCTGCTACACGGCTCGGGGGCTGGAGTGACACTCAAAGCTCCCAAGGGAGATGAGTTAAGCTACGTTTTCCATATCCACTTCCCCACCACCAACAACATCGCGGAATATGAAGCTTTACTGCACGGGCTACGCGTCGCGAAGGAGATCGGCGTACAACACATTATGTGTTGCAGAGATTCTAACCTTGTCGCTTAGCAGGTGGCTGGCACATACAAAGCTCGGAACGAAGTTATGGCGGCATATAGAGACGAAGTGGATGAGATGGCCAAAAGTTTCCTCGGCTACGACATAAAACA
>QXEO01000072.1:380819-514366 GCA_007115705.1 Dactylis glomerata
GGGCTACATACTGGCAGTGAAAACCATGTATGTGGTGGTGACCTGAGGTATTAACCAAGTTTTGTAGAGTGACTACCCAGGGCTACATACTGGCAGTGAAAACCATGTATGTGGTGGTGACCTGAGGTATTAACCAAGTTTTGTAGAGTAACTACCCGGGGCTACATACTGGCAGTGAAAACCATGTATGTGGTGGTGACCTGAGGTATTAACCAAGTTTTGTAGAGTGACTACCCAGGGCTACATACTGGCAGTGAAAACCATGTATGTGGTGGTGACCTGAGGTATTAACCAAGTTTTGTAGAGTGACTACCCAGGGCTACATACTGGCAGTGAAAACCATGTATGTGGTGGTGACCTGAGGTATTAACCAAGTTTTGTAGAGTAACTACCCGGGGCTACATACTGGCAGTGAAAACCATGTATGTGGTGGTGACCTAGGAGTTATCTTGATATTGAGAAATTAACCAAGTTTTGTAGAGTGACTACCCGGGGCTACATACTGGCAGTGAAAACCATGTATGTGGTGATGACCTAGGAGTTATCTTGATATTAAAGAAATTTCAGAATGCTTTAAAATGTATTGGTTTTGGAAAATATAGGATAAAACTGCTTTATGCAAATTAATCTTTGAGATCCACTAGCCAAATATCATGTAGTATAGTCTTTCCACAAAATGCCACCAAATATGTGTCATTTGCCAGTACATCATTGTACTGACCCCTCTGGGGCTGCATATTCAAACGTGCAGGTTTTATTTTGAGTAAGGAACCAGGAGTAGGATCTCGAGACTACATTCCAACATGTCTGCCTGTGGCACGTGATGAAGAATGGAGGCTCACTGCAACTATGCTTTATGCTGTGTACTCGTAAGGTTGAAGACCTATGTAACTAGATTTACGTTGTAATATTGATGCTATTGCAATGATTACTTATTTTGTACTGTGGTGCTATCTACTGATCCAGGGAATGGCACAGATACACAGGAGATTTGCCTTTAGTAAAAGGCGGGTCGTTACATAGCTGTTTTCTCAACAAAAGCGGCAATACCGCTGGATAGCTTGTTGCTGGCATCTTCCTGGCTAGAAATAAGGTTGACGACCTCAAGTTGCTTTTGTCTCCAAAATAAACTGCCCCCCGTCGGAGCATCCGCCACTTGACCCTGAAACGAGCCAGAAGCCTTTCCGCTTTGGACGACATCATTAGCCGCAGCTTCAGTCGTTGGGTTCGCTTCTGGCGTTGGGTCAAACTGACCACCAGCGTCCTCCATATCGATATCGATACGAACGGAGGAGGGAATTGGTACGTCAGGGGTGAGTGGGATGGTGGCGGGGGAGGGCTTGGCTCGCTTGGAGGACGGCTCCTTGATAGTAGGTTTCTTCCTTCTGCATAAAGGAGGATTAGAAGTTAAAACAGCAACAGTGAAGGAGAATATCGAAAGGTTACCTTGACTTAGGCAGATTGATAGTAGCGGTGTTCTCGGATGGTGTTTCCAGCTCTGCCCTGCGTTGAGCCTTGAAACGACGGGAATCAACAGATTTCCCGCACCACCACGAGTTCTTCCGCTACCAGCCTGTTTCTTGGGAATCACCTTCTCTTGGGTCGTGTGGGTCGTGTCATCTACATTCCCCGCCATTTCCTCTTTGTTCCCGCTAGAATGAACAACTTCCTCTTGAGCGGCAGACTTGGTGTTGGAGCGGCGAAGGGGATGAACAAAGTGTGCGGGTCCAAGCGATTTGAGCTGATAAGAGAAAAAAGTCAGCTCTTATGAAGTGCAAAGATATAATACGGTATTATGGTGGAAAGGGAACTTACCAAAGGGCAGCTGCCATTCTCAAACATAGCCATGCCGAACTTCAAGGGCTTCTTCCTAGGAGACTTCATCAGAGAGCGGATGCGCTTCTCGACCACTTTAGGGTCCAGCTCCTGGTCCGAACAACGCATGTCATCATTTGCACCAGTATACTCATGCATCAGGCGATCACGATGTTGGAGCGGCTGAATCCGTCGAGATATCCAGCAGTTGATGGTATCAATTCCTTTCAAGCCATCCACAGATAGTTAGCGATCCGCCGAGCCAGGAGCTTGACATAGGGGGTGGCGGATTCGTCGTTGACAGCTGTCCAGGAGTCACGGGACTCAGCAGCTATGTTCTCAAATGGAAGGAGGCCACGGGCTTGAGATGGCGTGGGCTTATCCGCCATGTAGAACCAGGACCCTCTCCATCCTACGGTGGAATCCAGAGGCATGATGAAGGGGTATTCCTTTGACCTTCATGGAAGGAAGCAAACAGTTCCGCGGGTTCGAAGGGATCCATCGTCTTCATAATTGGCCCGCACGGAGAAGAAAAGTTGGAAGAGGTCTACCCTGGGGCAGATCCCGAGGTATCCCTCGCACAAAGCTGCGTAGCCCGCCACAGACACCAAGCTGTTTGGTGATATGTGGTGGAGCTGCAGTCCATAGAATTTCAGAAGATTGGTAAAAAAGAGAGATGGAGGCATACTGAGACCCCTCTCCACGTGAGATCTGAGCATCACGATTTCAGAGAGGGTAGGAACTGGCACCGGGGCCTTGAAGTCCGTCCGCCATCCCGATTTGGCTTGAGGAGCCACGGTTCCCTCGCCTTCCAGGGCTAGGACGTCAGTGTCCTTGATGTGGGATTTTTGCCAATACCCATGGAGGTTCTGAGGGATCTGCTCTTCCTCGTCCTCGGCTCCATCCTGCTATTCCTCCTCAGCCTCGCCATCCGCTTCCTTGTCTGCGAGATCCTCTGCGTTGTTTCCCGCCATCTCTTCTTCAGCTTCAGAGGCAATATCCTCTGGATCGAAATCCACCATTGCAGGGTGGGCACCCTGAGCTGACTGTTGCAGAGGGGAGTCCTCCTCCTCAGCTTCCGGATGCTAGCGGGAAGGTGATCCGGAGTTCATAGCGTCGAGCGAAAAAGGATTCCGCTATGAAATGCTTGAGGTGCTTGGGCAAGCTGGTCCGGCGGAAAAAGCTACCGGCGGCGAGGTTTTCCGCTGTGGCTCGCCGGAGATGACGTAGCTCTCGTGGCGGCGCTGAGGAGAGAGAATGCGACGGGGGTGAATGAGGGGTGACCGGCCGGGGGTGAGAGGCCGGGGTATATATAGACCCCAGACCTCGAGATTTGTGCCCGCCATCACCACCGCTCATCCTGATCGCAGAAACCCTAATGTGGTGACACGTGTCCAAGGGTAAGAAAGTAACTTCGGTGAAAACAGTGCGTGCGCTGTAAGTCTTGCCCTAGAAGGAACTACATGCCGGAATTTACGGCGGATTTCCACGGTATAATCCAACGGATCCCGGAAATCTCGCTAAGATAACTACGTCGCCTGATCCGTTATTTACGGCGGATTAATAGATGGAAGAAGGAGCATCAAGATGACCGCCATCCCAGCACAGAAGAAAAGAAGAGCTATGGCGGAAGTACCTCACCAAGAACGTGCATGGTGGATGTAGATGGTAGTCTTGAAGTTCCCTGGGGCTACTGTTGGGGATATGCCAAATAGGTATACCAGCGACGTAGTCCTAAATCAGCAAGCCAGGGTGGCCCATCAGAGGTGGTATGGCGGATTGCCTACCGGGCGGCCCAGTTGCTGAAGTTGCCACGGCGGTACTGGACGCAGGCGCTTATGGCGGATCCGGAGATAGGCCCATGGCAGGTTGCCTTGTAGTACACGCATAGGACTTAGTCTAGGACTCCAAGTTGTATCCGCTCCGGTACCAACGTGTAGCCCACGCCAGGCGCCTTTATAAGCCCGGCGTGGAGCAGCCCTTGAGGCAGACCCTAGAAAAACAGACTTAGTCATAAGGCCAATCGCATAGCGAAACAGCCAACCTCATCATTGTAATCGAGCACTTGTTGCCATATAGTGAATTATAGCAGCACGTAGGGTCTCGCCACCATTGCGGGATCTGAAGCTGGGTAAACTCGTGCTACCACCGTCCCGGATCGCTCCTCCATGTTCACCCCCTTCCACAAACCGACATACCCCTACCTCTATGGCAGATCTGTTGATGAAACCACGACAGACCAGGAAATCCATTATGGGACGCGCCCATGAGGGCACTTCCCTGATAGTAAACACTGCCTGATCTATCTCCATTATTTCGAACGACACATAATCGATCTCCATGGGCCATGAAGTCCCCGAGACTGAGGAATCAGTTCCCGGGTATGCCAGAGCAGTCCCCGGGTATACCGGCACAATCTCTTGGTACATTTTGCCTTTGCCTTTATCTCTGCTCCGGAACACTACACTTACTGCATATGCCGGCCCAGTCCCCGGGACTGAAGGAACAGTCCCCGGGTTGCTTGAGTTGGCTCCGGCATCTATCTCCATCGGAACTGCTTCCTCTGGGCTTGGTGGAACATATATGGATGACGACTTCGGCGAGGGCTTGATTGATGGCTTCCTTAGATGCTCCAGCGAAATGCCGGGCGGAATTGACTCTCTGGAAGATCCCAGCTTGGACAATGTATCGGCCGCTTCGTTCTGAGCCCGGGGAACATGCCGGAACTCACAACCTTCGAAGTATCCACTCAACTGCTGCACCAAGAAATGGTAGGACCCCATGTTTGCGTCATGCGCATCCCATATGCCAGAACACTGCTGAATTACTAAGTCCGAATCACCAAAACACATAATCCGGCGAATGCCTATGTCCTTGGACACCTTCAGGCCATGCACAAGTGCCTCATACTCCGCCACATTGTTTGATGCTGCAAAGTGGATCTGCAGAACATACTTCAGCTGGTCATTCTTGGGTGAAGTTAGAACTATGCCAGCGCCCAAGCCATGAATTGTATTGGACCCATCAAAATGCATCCTCCAATAATTTGCATCAGGCAATGGCAGTTCATATGGTATCTCGGCCCAGTCAATGAAGAAATCAGCCAACACCTGTGACTTGATTGTATCCCTTTTGTCATACTGGGGTGTATATGGTGACAATTCTATTGCCCACTTGGCTATCCTGCCACTGGCATCTTTGTTGCTTATAATTTCCGAGATAGGGGCCTCAGCCACTACCCGGATTGGGTGTTCCTGAAAGTAATGCTTGAGCTTCTTGGCCGCCATATAGACCCCATACATCATCTTCTGATAGTGTGGGTAGTTCTGCTTCGAGGTAGAGAGGACTTCACTCAAATAATATACCGGCCGCTGCATGATTTTGCCTCCTTCTTCGCGCTCTACTACCACCACCGCACTGACAACCCTGTTGGTCACCGCTATATAGAGCAACATCGGCTCCCTAGGCATTGGAGATACCAATACCGGCGCGGTTGACAACATCTGCTTCAACTCCTTGAACGCTTCATCTGCCCGCGTAGTCCAGACAAAAGTGTCGGACTTCTTCATCAATTGGTATAACGGCAGGGCCTTCTCTCCCAGCCGGCTTATGAAACGGCTCAGGGATGCAAGGCAACCAGTAAACTTCTGTACTTCCTGAAGATTTGTCGGCGGTTTCATTCTTTCTATGGCACGAATCTTGCCGGGATTTACCTCAATACCCCGGCTGGAAACCAGGAAACCGAGTAACTTGCCTGCCGGCACACCAAAGGTGCACTTAGCCGGATTCAACTTCATCTGGAATCTCCTCAGGTTTGCAAAGGTTTCCCGGAGGTCATCTATGAGAGTCTTACTCTCCTTGGTCTTTATGACGACATCGTCGACATATACCTGCACATTTTTATCTATTTGGTCATGCAAACATTTTTGCATACATCTCTGGTAGGTTGCGCCGGCATTTCTTAGACCAAATGGCATAGTGAGATAGCAATAAGCCCCGTACGGGGTAATAAAGGATGTCTTTATTTGATCCGGCTCATACAAAGGGATCTGGTGGAAACCAGAATAGGCATCTACAAATGATAACAGTTCACATCCAGCCGTGGAATCAATCATTTGATCAATCCATGGGAGCGGGAATGGATCTTTAGGACATGCCTTGTTCAAGTTGGTGTAATCAACACACATCCGCCATACTTTTACTATGGCGGGCTCTTCCTTTTTCTTTTCCACCAAAACTGGATTAGACACCCAATCCGGATGCAGTACTTCCTTGATAAAGCCGGCTGCCAGGAGCCTGGCCACTTCCTCCCAAATCGCTTTCCTCCTATCATCTAAATTCTGCCGAAGCGGCTGCTTCACCGGCTTTGCATCCGGCCTTACATGTAGTGCGTGCTCAGCCAGCTCCCTCGGCACACCTTGGAGGTCTGAAGTAGACCATGCGAAGATATCCCGATTCTCACGGAGGAAGCTGATGAGCTCGCTTTCCTATTTGGGGTCCAAACCCGCCCCGATGAGAGCATGGCGCTCCGGGAAAACCTCATCCAGAGGCACCTTCTTGACTTCCTTGCCCACTTGAAAAGAAGCACTGCCACTTGGGTTTGTCATGCCCGGCATAGATTTGCTGGCCACGACCGTTTCAGCGATTTCCACCGCTCTCTTGAGCCTCTTCCTCTCTTCCGCAATGATCAGAGTCTCGGCCAGATTAGATCCGGCCGTGGCACATGTCATCGAATGCTTGTAATCACCAACGATGGTAATCACTCCTCCGGGCCCCGGCATCTTCATCTTTAGGTAGGCCACATGGGTAGAGGCCATGAATTTTGCCAATGCCGGCCTTCCCAGCAGTGCATGGTAAGGACTATCCAGATCTACTACCTCGAACATGAGGTTCTCCACTCTGCAATTATCCCGGTTGCCAAACATGACATCTACCCGGATCTTGCCCATCGGCGCACATGAAAGCCCCAGCACAATGCCGTGAAATGTCGTCCTACTTGGCTCCAGCATATTCTCTGTGATGCCCAACTTCTGCATCGTGTCACGGCACATGATGTTGATGCTGCTTCCATTGTCAATGAGAACCTTGCTGAACCTCACGTTATTCGCCGGCCCGACAAATGTCGGATCCATCACCAGAGCATAGCCGCTGGGGTTTGGCATAATCTTGGGGTGATCTGCCCTATCCCAGCCTACTGCCTGGTCAGACCAGCGCATCAACTTTGGGACTACCGACATAACGGCATTTACCTCCAAACTCCGCCGGTATAAACTCTGCTTATCCGTTCTCTCGGTCTCAAAGACCATGTAGCTCTGATCGGGCTCCTTGTACTCATTCCGGCCCGCACCTGAGCCTCCGGCATAATGCTTCGGATTATAGTTCTGATCAACTTGATTTACATCGGCGTTTCCGGTGTTGTTCTGATTCCCGGGATTAACCGGCCTGGCCTGGACTGCAACTGTATTTGCACCTGTCAACGGCGATGGAGCTGCCGGGACAGGTGGCCTAGCTCGCCCAAAAGGACCCGCACGTCCTGCCAATATGTCATCCAGCCATGAACAGTTTCTGGTCAAGTGATTCGCCGGCTTACCCGGCTGGAATGTGTGAAACACACAAGGCTTGTCCATGGCCAAACCCACCGTATACTTTGGCCATTGCTTCTTTTGGCCGGCGCCGCCGCCGGCATTCTTGTTGACCCAGACATTCTTCTTCTGGAAAGGCTGCGCTTGCTGCTGTGGTTGTTGCTGCTGCTGATAGTTCTCATATCTCGGACGCTGGCTACTGTCGGTGCCCCCTTGCTCCTCTTCGACGGCCGCTACCTGTGCCGATCCATACCGATAATCCGGCCGCTCATCTCTTCTCTTGTTCCGGTTATCAGGGCGATAGAACTGCCCCGATCCCCTAGCGTTGTTGTTCTTCTGGGTCTGCCCCTGTCCTTGTGAATCAAGGGTGGGCTGCATGGGATCTCCCAACGCATAACTGTCAGCTATCTTGATTGTTTCGGCCAATGTGGCCGGCATTTCCCTCTGGAGCTTTTGCCACAACATGGTGCCATGCCGGCATCCATGAGCAAACCACATGATGGCCTGCTGCTCCACAACTCCTTCGCAGGAATTGCGCAACGTGCACCACTTGGTCAGGTAGTCACGATCAGTCTCATATTCTCCTTGCTGGCAGTTAGCTAATTGCTGCGGGCGGTTGGGTCTCTTGTAAGTGCTGGTGAAGTTCGACACAAACTGCTCCTCGAAATCAACCCAGCCATTGATACTTCCGGCCGGCAGATTATTCAGCCATATCCTGGCCGGCCCTTCGAGCATCTGCGGCACATATCGTACCGCCCATCTGAGGTTTCCTCCGGCGATGTTCACCGCAGTGGAGTAATCCTCCAACCAATCTTCCGGCTTTGTACTGCCATTATATGTTCTCGCACCGCGTGTGAGCTGAAAACAGTAAGGCACTGGCTCACCCATAATCCGGGGTCCAAAGCACATAGGACCCGGAGCTCCTTGTCTCTCCACCAACTCTGACTGGTGGATCCTATCCAGCTTGAAGCGTGCATCATTTGCAGCCAAGGACCGAGGTCCGAGCCGGGATGCAATAGGACCTGCGAGCATTTTTTGTTGTTGCTGCTCCGGCTGACACTGCTCATTCTGTTGGCCTTGCTGATATTGCTGCTAATATCCCGTCCTTGCCAGGGCGGAATTCCCATCATCTTCACGGTGTCTCGGCTGACCCGTGCCTTGCTGCTGCACCGCATGTCCGGCGCCCTGCTGCTGACGCCGGGCTGCACTATTACTCCGGCCACCTCCGGCCGAACCTGCTCCTTATCCGGCCGGCATATTCTGACCAGCCTTCTTGTTGCCGACATTCTTGTCAGCCTGGCCGGCACTCTTCTGAGCTACTGCCTGCTTTCCGGCAATTGCCGGATCATACACTTGGATCTGCTTGTCCCGGCGGCCAGAGGTCGCACTTCCGGCACGCCGGGCGCTTGGATGCGGGGACGATGCTTGGCCCCTTGACCTTGCGCCGGCACCGCCTGCCGACACAACGTACTGGGATGCCCCGGCACCTGGGTTTGCCTTCTTAAAGGCCTCCTGCTGCTTGGTAGCTTCAGACAGAAGATGGTTAAGCCGGGCTTGCTGCTCACGCAGTGCTTCGCCGGATAAGTTAGATAAGTCCTTAGCTACGTCTGCTGCTGCTCTAAGGTTCTTCACTAGTGAGCTATATACTACCTTAGGTACAGTACTAGTAGCAGTATGACTCTTAGTCCTAGCACCTTTATCTAGCTCAGCATTAAGATCTCTACCCCTAGTTCTAACTTCCTCTATCCGGCTAGGCCGGGTTACCACAGGAGTAAAACCATGGGCTGCCTCATACTCACGGAGTTGCCGGTTAAACCGTTCGCGCTCCTGATGCATGGCCAGGGCCTCGTCGACGAGGGCCTGGCGAGATCCCTCCAGGACCTCCTTCGTCTGCTCCGGATCATCACCGGATCGCACCGGCTCAAGAAGCCGATCAATGGTGGTGAGAAGCACCTGTCTCCTAGCCGGCACGCCGGAAGTGCCGGCCAGGTTCTCTGCACGCTCCAACGGAGGACGCGCCGATCTCTTGGCCTTCGGAGGCTCCGGGGGAGTTTCTCCTGCTGCTGCAGCTGCTTTGCCGGCACCATCCGCCGGCGGCACAGATGTGCTGGCCATCATCACTTCTGCCGGCTCTACTGGGCGAGCGCTACGCCCAGCACGAGCCAGCCTATGCGACGGAGGATCCGCCGCCACCAGCACCTTCTTCCTGCAAAGACTCTCAGTCCCCACGTACACCTCGTGGGAACCGAAAGACATGATCTGGCCATCCATGGGGAACGGCCGGCCGCCGAGACATCCGGTGTTGTCGCAGATGAAGCTGAGCGAGCCTAGCCTCTGGACAAGGCCAGAGACCACGCGCACCCCTGACGCCGCTATCACGGACCTCGTCCGAATGAATACTCCGCCCAACATATCGATCTGCCCCACGGTGGGCGCCAAATGTCGTCGTGGTGAAACAACATATGCCATGGGATGGCTTAAATGGGGGCCGAACTAGATGCTGGAGGATTCGGGAGAGGGGAACGGCCTAAGAAGCACGACAGAAAGGAACACAGATCTACCCAGGTTCGGGGCTCTCGTAAGGAGATAACACCCCTACTCCTGCTCTAGTGGCTGTATATTTGGATCGATGGAGTACACAACAATGGCGCTCCCAAGCTCTCTGTGAGAGGAGGAAGATGAACTATGAACTGAGAGACTCAGGACTGACCAACCCTTGGCTAGGGCTCCCTGTGCCACCTTATATAGTGGTGGCCAGGGTTACAACGGTCATGTATCGACACATGACAATGGCTACAGTCCAAATAGGACGAGGTGACGAGGGCTGCTTCCTTTGACTTTGCCCCTGATCGCTCTCGATGGGACTCTCCATCCCTGTACCCTGTACTTGCTTCGACTGTGACCTTACCACTGTGAGGTAAGGATGGTACTTGTGCACAGTGAGAGTTGTTAGACCACCACTGTGCACTCTGTCATCATACTCTGCCCCCATGCTTGGATGTTTCCTTCCTTGATTGTGGGGATGTGACACCTTAGTTGACTTGTATATCCCGGATATGGCCGTTGGCCACACCCCGGACTATATGCCGGACTGACGACACCTATGGTCAGGTAATCCGGCCTCCCCTGTTCCTGCACAACATAACAGCCAAGTTAGACCGGCATATCTAGACATATGCCGGCATACCTCTCCACGTATCCCGGATAGACCAGTATATCTGAATACCAGCCGGGATATTCCTTATATGCCGGTCTGGCCGACACTTCTATATTCCGGCCAGACCCAGCCTTGGTCAACCGACATAAAGTCAACCTTATTGCTTATATCTTTCTAGTCTCTTGACCCTACCGGGGGTCATCCCCCTGACAATCTAGTTTTGGGAAATGCGAACTTTGAGGAGTGCTTTGTAGCCCTACACATCATTAGTGTTCGTTATCCATCGGAGAATAGTTTAGAATGGCATAGTGAAGATAGATATTTATGTGTTCAATTATATTATCTTTGTTGAGAGTGTCCACTAGTGAAAGTATGATCCATAGGCGGATAGGCCTTGTTTCTAAGCATTGAAACACCGTTTACATTCAGTTTTGTTACATGTTTGCTCGCAGCGATATTTATTTCAGATTGCATGTACTACTTATAATCATCCATATTACTTGTATTTCACTATCTCTTCGCCGAACTAGTGCACCTATACATCTGACAAGTGTATTGGGTGTGTTGGGGACACAAGAGACTTCTTGTATCGTAATTGCAGGGTTGCTTGAGAGGGATAGCTTTGACCTCTTCCTCCCTGAGTTCGATAAACCTTGGGTGATCCACTTAAGGGAAACTTGCTGCTATTCTACAAACCTCTGCACTTGGAGGCCCAACACTGTCTACAAGAACAGACGCGTGTGTAGACATCAGCGTGCACGGCGCAGAAACGGGTTGACTGACCTAGCCCCTGATCCAAGTCAGCCATGCAAGACAGCTATAAAAGGGACAAGGGTGCCGCTGTTTTGTGTGACCTAATTTGCACGGAGTCGCTGCCCGGTTTCTGATGCCTCCTTTTTATGTTCTTCTTCCACCACGCAAACAGGCGAAGCCTTGTCGGGAAAACTCTCCACCATAGGCACCACGCCGTCGTGCTGCCGATCCCATCTACCACTCCGCCATATCTCGCTGGACCGGGGAGGCGGATTCATTGGTGTGCTACATGTGTGCATCTCTCAGAGGTGTCGCCACTTGCGGTGTTGGATCGGATTGGATCACGAGGAGGAGACGGCTAGTATGACTACATCATCCATGATCTGTTGAACGTTTCCGCTGTGCGATTTCTTCAAGGGTATGAAGGTCACATCTATCTCTCTCGTTGATTACATCTCCTAGATTAGATCTTAGCTTCCTTATTCGCATCCGTAGGATTTTTTTTGATTTACTATGCTCAAAACCCTTCCGAATGCTTGTTGTTCCACGGATCATTAGGGGCGATGTCGTTGTTGAGCCCCTGAGTGTTTGTTCATTGTAGGCAAAGAGGTTGGTATCGCTGGCGTGTGGTGATACGACTCAAACACCACGCACCAGAGTCAACGTGACGTAAAAATCATGTCAATATTTCGGTCATCTATCTTGCGCTTAACGCCACCACAACTTTATGAGAGAGTAGACAAGTGAATCCATGAACCCCGGTCCAATTTTAATCATAAAAACACATTTCCAACACTTTTGTTTGCACTTTTATTTTCAGCCTTAATTAAATCTGCAAATATAAAAATATTTAATTTCTTGCTAATTTGGCGGTACCAGCCACCCAGTTGGGAACCCCAAGAGGAAGGTATGATGCGCACAGCAGCAAGTTTCCCTCAGTATGAAACCAAGGTTTAATCGAACCAGTAGGAGAAAGAACCAACTTCCGAAGGTTGATGCTAGCTGGCTTGGCGATGGCTCCAAACAATTTATATATGGCGCCTTATCTGGGGCTTAGCTTGGCACCGGCAGCAACGTGGAACTTGCACACAACACAACCAAAGTACTTTGCCCCAACTAGCAGTGAGGTTGTCAATCTCACCGGTTTGCTATAAACAAAGGATTAAACGTATCGTGTGGTAAAAGATATTTGTTTGCGAGAAATTAAATAATGCTTCTAAAAAGTAAACGGTAATATGAATGTAAAAGAATGGACCAGGGTCCACAGTTCACTAGAGGTGTCTCTCCTTAAAGATAAATAACATGCTGGGTAAACAAATTACAGTTGGGCAATTGACAGAATAAAGAATGCAAACAATGCATGTACATGTCATGAGGATCACTATGAGATTCACTTGGGCATTACAAAATAACACATGGACCGTAATCCAACTGCATCTATGACTAATAATCCACCCGCCGGATATCATCTGAACAACTGTTGGGTATTAAGTTGCAAGCAACAGATTATCGCCTTGAGCAAAGTGTGTAATGTAAACAATACAAATGTTCTTGAACACAAGATTGTTGTTTTCTCCCTAGTAGCAACAGCACATCTACAATCTTAGAGGTTGTTGTCACTCCCCCAGATTACCAAAGGCATGAACCCACTATCGAGCATAAATACTCCCTCTTGGAGTCACTAGCATTTACTCGGTCAAGATATCTACTAGAAACGGAGAGCATGCAAGATAATAAATAACATAGAGATGTGATGCATGGTGAATGACCAGCCCGTTGGGAACCCCAAGAGGAAGGTATGATGAATATAGCAGCAAGATTTTCCCTCAGTAAGAAACCAAGGTTTATGTCGGTTAGGAGAAGAGCAGACAATACGACTGAAGGTGATGCGGACTGGCTTAGTAGCACTCCAACAAGGGTGCCGTTTCACGATAAAAACGAGTTGGCGAGTCTTCAGCTAGTAGCAACGTGGAACCTGCACACAACACAACCAAGTACTTTGTTCTCAACTTGCGATGAGGTTGTCAATCTCACCGGTTTGCTTGAAACAAAGGGTATGGGCGTATCAAGTGGAAAGTGATAATAGTATGCGAGTAAAGTAAACAGTGCGAGTAAAGTAAACAGGTGATAGCAATATGATGGAAATAGGACCGGATCCACAGTTCACTAGTGGTGTCTCTCCATAAGATAAATAACACATGCTGGGTAAACAACTTACAGTTGGGCAATTGATAGAATAAAGAAAACGTGATATGTCAAGAAGATCACTATGCGATTTACTCTGGGCATTACAACAAAATACATAGACCGCCATCCAACTGCATCTATGACTAATAATCCACTCACGGGGATATCATCTGAACACCCCATGAGTATTAAGTTGCGAACAACAGATAATTGCTTTAAGCAAAGTGTGTAATGTAAACAAAGCATATGCCCTCGAGCATATGAATGTTGTTTTCTCCCTAGTAGCAACAGCACATCTACAACCTTAGAGGTTTCTGTCACTCCCCCAAGTTAAATAGAGGCATGAACCCACTATCGAGCATAAATACCCCCTCTTGGAGTCACTAGCAACTACTCGGCCAAGATAGCTACTGACAACGGAGAGCATGCAAGATCATAAACAACATAGAGATAACAAAAGATATATTTTAGTATAGCAACTCAATCATAACACCAATATTCATCGGATCCCAACAAACCAAACATGTAGAATTACATAACGGTGATCTCAATCATGTAGGGCAGCTCATGAGATCTAAACATGAAGCACATGGTGGAGGAGACAACCATCTAGCTACTGCTATGGACCCATAGTCCAAGGTAGACTACTCACTCATCACTCTGGAGGCAAGCATGGCGATGAAGAAGACCTCCGGTGGCGATTCCCCTCTCCGGCAGGGTGCCGGGAAGAGCTTCTGGACCCTCCCGATCTTCGGGTCGACGGCGGCGGCGGATCGCGATGTGTTCTGGAAAATTGATTGGGTACTTAGGTTTTTTCTGTCGGGGGGTCTTTATAGGCGAAGGGGCATCGTCAGAAGTGGCCCGAGGTGCCCTCACACATAGGGGGCGCGGCCAGGGGCTGGGCCGCGCCGCCCTGGTGTGTGGGGCCCTTGTGGCCCCCCTCCAACTCCTCTTCGGATCTGTAGAAGCTTCCGGGAAAAATAAGACTTCAGGAACTTGTTTTGTCCAATTCCGAGAATATTTCCTGTGTATCACTTCTGAAACACAAAAACAGCAGAAAACAGGGAACTGGCACTGTGGCGACTTGTTAATAGGTTAGTTCCGGAAAATGCATAAAAGTTCCACGAAGTGTAACGAAACAGTAGGCAAATGGTGTATTAAGAAGCATGGAGCATCAAAAATTATAGATACGTTGGAGACGTATCAAGCATCCCCAAGCTTAACTCCTGCTCGTCCTCGAGTAGGTAAGTGATAACAAAAGAATAATTTTTTAGGTGACATGCACATACACAATCTTGATCATATATGTAAGCATTTGTGAGCTGGGATCATAAGAACTTAAAACATGGGCATGAAAGATATAATTTTGACAATAGAACTTAGCAACCATGTTGTAAGCATGAAAATGAACACAAACAAAAGATCATGAAAACGAAACAATGAAAGTCAAACGTGTGTTCAAATCATAAGGAAAAACATACAAATGGTTTTCAGCTTGTCCTTCATAGAGAGCAAAACATAAATGCATCGGACACCTTCAAGTTTAAGAGGGCGACTAGATACAAATAATTTGAGAACAAGTGAAACCAACAATATGAATCAATCAATGAAAACCTTGGGACAATGCACATTATACTAAGAATGACAACTATGCTCTCTTAATGGTGCATAAAGATAGAAGGTGGTGACTCAACATAAAAGTAAAAGAAAGGCCCTTCGCAGAGGGAAGTAGTGATTGCAAGTTTTATAGACCTTCAAAAATTACGTTACTTACCGGCTTTGAGCTCTCATTGCCCCCATCATAAGCATCTTGAATGGTTAAAGTTAATGCGAGAACAATTATGATGCATATGCTTGACAAATCATAAGTCGAAAACCTCGTGCCCCGTGAATACGAGTACCCAAACCTCATGCTACTTTACTTAGAGTCCCAAGCAAGGCTCTTGTCATTGTAAGTATATATGTATCATTGAAAACCGCCAACGGGGTACCTCCATGCCCGATGACATGGAACAAGCCCACATCAAAATGACAGGACAAGCAGACAATGAATACCTCGACATCTCTTTTATTTGCCATTTTGTTTAGCATTTTATTTTGAGATGCGTCGTCGAATGTCCACCATGGGTATGCTACAAATTTCCACCATGAATTATGCATGGCTTAATTGGCGGCCCAAGCGTTTCCCTAACACATATACAAACTCCATGATCCCCACAAGATTCCCAATTCATTTCACACTGTGGGCATCCATAAACAAAAGATCACGATATCAACTCAAATAAGAAGTGCAATGTTGAAAGCTTGCCCCATGACAGCATGGTTGGGCTAGAATCCAACTTACAACTTGCAAGCATAACAACTCAACATAAGAGACCACAATGTCAAATTTTTAAGAACAGGAAAAGTAAAGTGTGCCTTCCGGTTCGTGAGAGCTTTACTGACCAATTTTCGCATAACACTGGTAATAGTTTAATCGAAGAGTAGATAAAAGCAAGTCAAATTTACTTGGAATAGCAAATTGCTAGTAGGTATGTATGGTGGACACTTTGGAAAACTTTGGTTTTTAGGAGTTGGATGCACGAGTAGAGCTCATACTCAGTACAAGGCGAGGGCTAGCAAAAGACTGGGAGCGACCAACTAAGAGAGCAATAATGGCCATAATCATGCAAAGTGACATTAAAAGAAGCATAAGATGGCATCAAAAGTCAAAAAATAAATAATCATAGAGGCAATTGGCGACTTTGTAAGAGTCTAACATGTGTGAGCATGCGCCAAGTCAACCCAAATAAAGCATCAAGGAGAAAACCAAAATAATGCTTCCAAATAATAAAAACAACGCATGATTTTTTCAAAGGCTCATTAAGCAATCTCAGTTATTTGAGACAAGTCATGCTACAGCAAAACCACTAAGCATACCATCAAAAAGATATCAAGCATGACATGAAAAATCCTAAGCCGCAGTCTACACAAGCTCCTTCTTGTACCACTTTTTTGCATAAAGTTTTTTCTCTTTTCCAACACCATTTGAAATTTTTTAAGACACCTCTTTTGATGAAAACCAATAAAGATCAGAGGCAAAAATACACCTTGATAAAAAGATATTACAAGGTCTGAACACAAATCAAGGCGAAAACGAAAACCAAAAGCAGTAGCCGAAAAAGAAGAACACTCGATTTTTTGATAAGAGTGAAAACTAGAGCGTTCTTGGCAAATGAAAAGCAAAGCAACTTCTCCGAAAGAAATTTGTTGGGGTCCAACCATTTATTACAGAAAATAAAAACAAAACTAACTAAGAAAACTAAAACAACTGACGCTCCAAGAAAAACACATAGTGCATGAAGCAATAAAAATATAGTGTTTTGAAAAATGACCTGATTTTTGCCGCTGAAGAAGGGGTGCCTCGGGGGCATCCCCAAGCTTTTACGCTTGTACTTCTTGGATATTTCTTGGGGTGATGCATGGGCATCCCCAAGCTTGAGCTTTTGTCCATTCTTCAACTCATCTCATCATTCTCCAATCCCTACACTTGAAAACTTCCTTCATACAAAACTAAACACAAATCTATTAGCAACATTAGTGTAAGCATATAATATAATCAACCTCTTTTTGCTTCAGGTTTCAACCCAAAACCACCACATATAAAGTATATACTATTGTATCAACTTCCCCAAAAGTTCCGTGATCAAAAGAACTCAAAAAGAAAGCGATAAAGCGGCAAAAACGAATAGTGGCAGAAATCTGTCAAAACAGAACAGCTGACAAAGGTCAAATTTTTGAGGGGTTTTATGTTGCTCAAATCAAAAAGTGTTCAACTAACTAAAGTTTGGATATAATCTGGGGCATATGCACAAGAAATTTCAGGTCCAAAAGATATACAGAGAATTTATACGAATTTTTACGGTGCAGCACCGAAAACAGTTTCAGGACAGCAACATCCCCAAATCTTTACCTCACTTGAATTAGAGGCTTCTCTTGGCACAACAATAAAATAAAAAGGATAAGGAGAGGTCATTATAGTAGTAATGACTTCCAAGACTCAAATAAAAGAAAAAGTACTGGAAATAAAACATTGGGTTATCTCCCAAGAGTGCTTTTCTTTAACGCCTTTGAGCTAGGCGCGGAAAAATGCAAATCAAGTAACATCAAGTGATGAAGCATCAAGCTCATAATTTGCTCTAAGAATAGAGTCAAAAAGCAATTTCTTTATTTTCCTAGGGAAGTGTTCCATACCTTTCTTGAGTGGGAATTGATATTTAATGGTGCCTTCTCTCATATCAATGATGCACCTACAGTTCGGAGAAAGGGTCTTCCCAAAATAATAGGACATGAAGCATGGCATTCAACGTCCATAACAAGAAAATCAATGGAAACAAGGTTATTGTTAACCACAATAAGAACATCATTAATCCTTCCCAAAGGTTTCTTCTTAGCAACATCAGCAATAGGAACATCATAATAACATTTTTCAAGAGGTGGTAAATCAAGCATGTCATAATTTTTTCTAGGTATGATAGAAATACTAGCACCTAGATCACATAAAGCATGGAAATCAAAACCATTAACATGCATATCAATGATGGGTTCCCAACCATCTTCTAACTTCTTGGGAACAGAAGCTTTTTGCTGCAACTTTTCATCCCTAATTTTCATGAGAGCATTGGTAATATGCTTAGTAAAAGCAATATTTAAAGAACTAGCATTAGGAGTCAAAGCAAGCTTTTGCAAGAACAAAATTAATTCAGATATATTGCAGCCATCAACATCAAAATCATTAAAAGAAGTAGAGCTATCATCTCCCACACTCCAAAAAATTTCAGCACTCTTTTGAGAAAAAGTTTTGGCAGTTTTAGGCTTTTTAACACAAGGAGTGGGAGTTTTCTCTACACCAATCAAAGTAAGAGGATTGATAGTATTAGGAGCAACATCATTAGAGGTAGTAATAGTACAAACTTTCATATTCCTAGCAATCTCATCCTCTCTTTCCCATCTAGCATGCAATTCTGCTAACAATCTAAGATTTTCATCAATTCCAACTTGAATAGCATTAGCAGTAGTAAAAACATTGTTCTCTTTCACATCATTAGGCAACACTTTTAATTTTAGAAGTTCAACATCATGAGCAAGGCTATCAACTTTAGAAGCAATAATATCAATTTTGCCTAACTTTTCCTCAACAGACTTGTTAAAAGCGGTTTGTTTTACCATGAAGTCTTTGAGCATGACTTCAAGTTCAGAGGGCGTGGCCCTAGTGTTGTTGTAGGAATTACCATAAGAATTACCATAACCATTACCATTAGTAGAATGATATGGCCTATAATTGTTACCAGCAAAATTGTTCCTATAAGCATTGTTGTTAAAATTATTATTTCTAATGAAGTTCACATCAACATGCTCTTCTTGAGCAACCAAAGAGGCTAAAGGAACATTATTAGGATCAACATGAGTTCTATCATTAGCAAGCATAGCCATAATGGTATCAATCTTATCACTCAAGGAAGAGGTTTCCTCAACAAAATTTACCTTCTTACCTTGTGGAGCTCTCTCGGTGTGCCATTCAGAATAATTTACCATCATGTTGTCAAGTAGCTTTGTTGTGGCGCCCAAGGTAAGGGACATAAAAGTGCCTCCAGCAGCTGAATCAAGTAGGTTCCTCGAAGAAAAATTCAGTCCTGCATAAAAAGTTTGGACAATCATCCAAGTAGTCAGTCCATGAGTGGGACGATTCTTTATCATAGATTTCATTCTTTCCCAAGCTTGAGCAACATGTTCATTATCAAATTGACTAAACTTCATAATATTGCTACGCAGAGATATAATTTTAGCAGGAGGATAATATCTACCAATAAAAGCATCCTTACACTTAGCCCATGAATCAATACTATTCTTAGTCAAAGACAGCAACCAATCTTTAGCTTTTCCTCTCAAAGAAAAAGGAAACAACTTGAGCTTAATAATATCACTTTCTACATCCTTATATTTCTGCATCTCACATAGCTCAACAAAATTGTTGAGATGAGCTGCAGCATCTTCAGTACTAGCACCAGAAAATTGCTCTTTCATAACAAGGTTCAATAAAGCAGGCTTAATCTCATAAAAGTTTGAGCAGTAGCAGGTGGCGCAATAGGAGAGCAGATAAAATCACTATTGTTCGTGCTAGTAAAGTCACACAATTTGGGGTTTTCAGGAGTGGCCATTTTAGCAAAACTAAAAGTAGACAAGTAAAACAACTACCAAGGATTCTAAGTTTTTTGGGTTTTTGATATAAAACGATGCAAGTAAAAATAAAGTAAAGCAAAACTTAAAACAAAGTAAAGGATGTGTGTGCGAAAAACTCCCCTTGCAGAGGTCTTCCACTTCTTCCCCGGCAACGGCGCCAGAAAAAGAGCTTGATGCGTGGCGAATGACCAGCCCATTGGGAACCCCAAGAGGAAAGTATGATGAATATAGCAGCAAGATTTTCCCTCAGTAAGAAACCAAGGTTTATGTCGGTCAGGAGAAGAGCAGACAATACGACTGAAGGTGATGCGGACTGGCTTAGTAGCACTCCAACAAGGGCGCCGTTTCACGATAAAAACGAGTTGGCGAGTCTTCAGCTAGTAGCAACGTGGAACCTGCACACAACACAACCAAGTACTTTGTTCCCAACTTGCGATGAGGTTGTCAATCTCACCGGTTTGCATGAAACAAAGGGTATGGGCGTATCGAGTGGAAAGTGATAATAGTATGCGAGTAAAGTAAACAGTGCGAGTAAAGTAAACAGGTGATAGCAATATGATGGAAATAGGACCGGGATCCACAGTTCACTAGTGGTGTCTCTCCATAAGATAAATAACACATGCTGGGTAAACAAATTACAGTTGGGCAATTAATAGAATAAAGATAAACGTGATATGTCAAGAAGATCACTATGCGATTTACTCTAGGCATTACAACAAAATACATAGACCGCCATCCAACTGCATCTATGACTAATAATCCACTCACGGGGATATCATCCGAACACCCCATGAGTATTAAGTTGTGAACAACAGATAATTGCTTTAAGCAAAGTGTGTAATATAAACAAAGCATATGCCCTCGAGCATATGAATGTTGTTTTCTCCCTAGTAGGAACAGCACATCTACAACCTTAGAGGTTTCTGTCACTCCCCCAAGTTAAATAGAGGCATGAACCCACTATCGAGCATAAATACCCCCTCTTGGAGTCACTAGCAACTACTCGGCCAAGATAGCTACTAACAATGGAGAGCATGCAAGATCATAAACAACATAGAGATAACAAAAGATATATTTCAGTATAGCAACTCAATCATAACACCAATATTCATCGGATCCCAACAAACCAAACATGTAGAATTACATAACTATGATCTCAATCATGTAGGGCAGCTCATGAGATCTAAACATGAAGCACATGGTGGAGGAGACAACCATCTAGCTACTGCTATGGACCCATAGTCCAAGGTAGACTACTCACTCATCGCTCCGGAGGCAAGCATGGCGATGAAGAAGACCTCCGGTGGTGATTCCCCTCTCCGGCAGGGTGCCGGGAAGAGCTTTTGGACCCTCCTGATCTTCGGGTCGACGGCGGCGGCGGATCGCGATGTGTTCCGGAAAATTGATCGGGTACTTAGGTTTTTTTCGTCGGGGGTCTTTATAGGCGAAGGGGCATCGTCAGAAGTGGCCCGAGGTGCCCTCACACATAGGGGGCGTGGCCAGGGGCTGGGCCGCGCCGCCCTGGTGTGTGGGGCCCTCGTGGCCCCCCTCCAACTCCTCTTCGGATCTCTGGAAGCTTCCGGGAAAAATAAGACTTCAGGAACTTGTTTCGTCCAATTCCGAGAATATTTCCTGTGTATCACTTCTGAAACACAAAAATAGCAGAAAACAAGGAACTGGCACTATGGCGACTTGTTAATAGGTTAGTTCCGGAAAATGCATAAAAGTGCCACGAAGTGTAACGAAACAGTAGGCAAATGGTGTATAAATAAGCATGGAGCATCAAAAATTGTAGATACGTTGGAGACGTATCAAGATGATAAATCACAAATCAACTTGACATAGTACTCAATATTCATCGGATCCCAACAAACACAACATGTAGAATTACATAACGATGATCTTGATCATGATAGGCAACTCACAAGATCTAAACATGAAGCACATGGAGGAGAAGACATCCATCTAGCTACTGCTATAGACCCATAGTCCAAGGTAGACTACTCACACATCACTCCGGAGGCAGGCATGGTGATAAAGAAGGCCTTCGGTGGTGATTCCTCTCTCCGACAGGGTGCCGGGAAGAGCTTCTGGACCCTCCCGATCTCGCGTCGATGACGGTGGCGGCTTGCAGTATGTTTTCTCGAAAAGAGTTCGGGCCCTTAGGGTTTTCTCGTCAAGGAGAATATATAGGCGGAAGGGCGATGTCAGGGGGTGGACCAGGGGTCCACACCACCTGGTGGCGTGGCCACCCGTGGCCGCACCACCCTATGGTGCGGCTGCCCTCTAGCCCCCCTCTGTCTCTGCTTTGGACTCCGTCTCGTGTCAGGAAAAATAAGAACTTTGGCTTATGTTTTGTCTAATTCCGAGAATATTTCCTGTGTAACTTTTCTGAAACACAAAAACAGTAGAAAATATGGAACTCGCACTATGGTATCTCGTTAATAGGTTAGTTCCGGAAAATGCATAAAAATGGCACGAAGTGTAACAAAACACAAAGCAAATGGTGCATAAACAAGCATGGAGCATCGAAAGTTGTAGATACATTTGATACGTATCAAGCATCCCCAAGCTTAACTCGTGCTCGTCCTCGAGTAGGTAAATGATAACAAAACAATAATTTATGAGGTGACACGCACGATGTAATGCATTGAGTGCTGAGATCAAAGTACTCTAAACATGGGCATAAAAGATATAATCTTGACAATAGAACTTAGTGACCATGTTATAACATGAAAAGTAACACAAACAAAAGATCATGAGTAATAATGCATTGAAAGTCAATCGTGTGTTTCAAGCATATAAAAAAACATAGCAAAGTGGTATTCAACTTGTCCCTCACGGAGTAGCAAAACATAAATGCATAGGACTCCTTCAAGTTTAAGAGGGCGAGTAGATACAAATAATTTAAGAATAAGCAAAACCATAATCATGAATCAATCAATAATAAATTTTGGGACCATGCACATTATACTCAGAATGATAACTATGCTCTCTTAGACGGTGCATAAAGGTAGAAGGTTAAGACTCAACATAAAAGTAAAAGAAAGGCCCTTCGCAGAGGGAAGCAGGGATTTAGCATGTGCTAGACCTTTTCATTTGTAAAACAGAGATAAAAATTTGTTTTGAGAGGTGGTTGTTCTTGCCAACGACTGGCAATGGGGTTCTTACTATCCTCTATACTAAGCAAGTTTTGAGATAAATTGGCACATTTGTGCTCTTTTATAAAGCTTGGCACTCCCCCTAACTTTTCTTTTCACAAACCATGGCTAACCGATTCCATCAGGTGCCCACCAACTTTCACATACCATGGAGGAGTGCCTTTTTTTCTTTTCATTTTTTTCTTTTTTGAAAGATTACAATATGGAAGATAGCAAATCCGACCACTACGTCCCCATGAGCTGAAAACAGTGTCACAAAATGAGAAGTATTTTGAAGGTTTTTTGAAAGGTAGCACATGAACATTTACTTGGAATGGCTTGAAAATACCATGCATAGGAATTTATAGTGGACTCTTTGAAATAAACTTGGTTTTTGGTAGTTGGATGCACGAGAAGTATTCCCTCTCAGTACAGATGAAGGCTAGCAAAAGACTGGGAGCGACCAACTAAGACAGCAATAACGGCCAGAATCCTGCATAGTGACAAAACATTATTAACCAAAGCATAAAGTGGTACCACAAGTCAAAAACCAAATGATCATAGAGTCTTAAGGCAACTGGTTAAAGTCAAACATGGTATAAGCATGCGCCAAGTCAACCCAAATAAAGCATCAAAGGAGAATACCACAATAATATGCTCCCATATAATAAAAACAACGCATGATTCTTTCAAAGGCACATTAAGCAATCTCAGTCATTTGAGACTAGTCATGCTACAACAAAAACTACTAAGCATATAATCAAAATAACATCAAGCATGACATGCAAAAGTCTAAGCCACAGTCTAAACAAGCTCCCATTTGTACCACTATTATCATGAAACTTTTTTCTCTTTTCCAACACCAAGCAACCTTTTGTAAACAGCTCTTGAAGATAAAAACCAACAAATACCAGAGGTCTAAACACACCTAGATACAAAGAGCTAACAAGTTCTGAACAAAAATGAAGGCAAAAAATGAATGCTAAACGCAGTACTAGAAAAAGAGAACACTCGTTGAACAAAAAGAGAGAAAACTAGAGTGTTCTTGGCAATGAAAAATGGAGTGCATCTTCTCCAAAAGAAACATGTTGGGGTCCAACCATTTATTGCATCAAACAAAACAAAATAAAACTGAAATAAAAAATAAAGATGCTCCAAGAAAAACACATAGTATACGAAGCAATAAAAATATAGTATCTTGAAAGATGACCTGATATTTGCCGATGAAGAAGGGGTGCCTCGGGGCATCCCCAAGCTTTGACACTTGTACCTCTTGGATATTTCTTGGGGTGACATGGGAATCCCCAAGCTTGAGCTTTTGTCCATACTTCATCTCATCTCATCAGTCTCCTTTCCCAACACTTGAAAACTTCCTTCATACAAAACTTCACACAATTCTTATTAGATAGTAAATCCACCCTTTTGGTTCAGTTTCAACTCAATTATAACACCCATTAAAGCATAATCTATTGTAGCAACTTCCTCAAAAGTTCCGTGATCAAAAGAACTCAAAAAGAAAGAGATCAAGAGGCAAACACAAATAGTGGCAGAAATCTGTCAAAACAGAATAGCTGGTAAAAATCGATTTTTTGAAATCTTTTGTTGCTCAAATCGGAAA
Organism: Dactylis glomerata; assembly: GCA_007115705.1. Classification (NCBI taxonomy): domain Eukaryota; kingdom Viridiplantae; phylum Streptophyta; class Magnoliopsida; order Poales; family Poaceae; genus Dactylis; species Dactylis glomerata. The sequence goes on from QXEO01000072.1 coordinate 405,291, forward strand.
GTGCAAAACTAATTAAAGTTAGGCAATAACCTAGGGCATGTGCACAAGAAATCGCAGATCAAAAAGACGTTCTGAGAATTTTCATGAATTTTTATGGTACAGCGTAGAAATCTGTTTCAGGACAGCAACTTCCCCAAATCTTACCTTCCTCCAATTAGAGGTTCTTCTTGGCACAAAAATGAAATAAAAATGATAATGAGAGTTCATTACAGTAGTAATAACTTCCAAGACTCAACAAAAAGAAAAAGTACTGAAAAGAAAACATTGGGTTATCTCCCAAGAGTGCTTTTCTTTAACGCCTTTGAGCTAGGCGTAGAAAGTGGAAATCAAGTATTTTCAAATGAAGCATTAAGATCAAGAGCAGAAGTATTTTCAACAAGAAATTGTATTTTATACAGATGAGTTTTTGAAGATCCTCTATGAACACTCTTGGGTTCACTACTTTCATCAAAAGGGTTTTCAGGAACAATCCAATCAAAATTCTTTTAAAAAGCTTCATGCATCCCTACGAGTTTGAAAGGTATTGGAATTTTGATTTCTTACTTGTTTGTACCAACCTAGCCTCCAACATGTGAACTAAGTAAGCAGCAGCAACTTCATAACTGGGAGCAAGTTCAGCTAAATATCTATCCTCAACATCTTTGTTCTTACTAACATGATTAAAGAACTCCTCGATGTTATCTTTCCCAATTATAAAACCACTACCTACTGATAGGTCTTCCAGGACGTACTTATGGAACAACATAATGAACTAAAAGTAAAAGTAACAAAATACCAACTATAAAAGAAACTAATTTTTTTGTATTTTTGATAAAAAGATGTAAACAAAAATAAAGTAAAGAAAGTAAGCAAAACAATAACAAAGTAAAAGATTGGAAGCGAGAGACTCCCCTTGCAAAAATCCTCTTTCTCCCCGGCAATGTTGCTAGAAAAAGTGCTTGATTCGACGGTACCAGCCACCCAGTTGGGAACCCCAAGAGGAAGGTATGATGTGCACAGTAGCAAGTTTCCCTCAGTATGAAACAAAGGTTTAATCGAACCAGTAGGAGAAAGAACCAACTTCCAAAGGTTGATGCTAGCTGGCTTGGCGATGATTCCAGATAATTTATATATGGCGCCTTATCTGGGGCTTAGCTTGGCACCAGCAACAACGTGGAACTTGCACACAACACAGCGGAAGTACTTTGCCCCAACTAGCAGTGAGGTTGTCAATCTCACCGGTTTGCTGTAAACAAAGGATTAAACGTATCGTGTGGTAAAAGATATTTGTTTGCGAGAAAGTAAATAATGCTTGTAAAAAGTAAATGGTAATTTGAATGTAAAAGAATGGACCGGGGTCCATAGTTCACTAGAGGTCTCTCTCCATAAAGATAAATAACATGCTGGGTAAACAAATTACAGTTGGGCAATTGACAGAATAAAGAATGCAAACAATGCATGTACATGTCATAAGGATCACTATGAGATTCACTTGGGCATTACAACATAATACATAGACCGTAATCCAACTACATCTATGACTAATAATCCACCCACCGGATATCATCTGAACAACCGTTGGGTATTAAGTTGCAAGCAACAGATTATCGCCTTAAGCAAAGTGTGTAATGTAAACAATACAAATGTCCGTGAACACAAGATTGTTGTTTTCTCCCTAGTAGCAACAGCAAATCTACAATCTTAGAGGTTGTTGTCACTCCCCCAGATTACCAGAGGCATGAACCCACTATCGAGCATAAATACTCCCTCTTGGAGTCACTAGCATCTTCTTGGCCAAGATATCTACTAGCAACGGAGAGCATGCAAGATCATAAACAACATAGAGATGATAAATCACAAATCAACTTGACAGAGTACTCAATATTCATCGGATCCCAATAAACACAACATGTAGAATTACATAACGATGATCTTGATCATGATAGACAACTCACAAGATCTAAACATGAAGCACGTGGAGGAGAAGACATCCATCTAGCTACTGCTATGGACCCATAGTCCAAGGTAGACTACTCACACATCACTCCGGAGGCAGGCATGGTGATGAAGAAGGCCTTCGGTGGTGATTCCCCTCTCCGGTGGGGTGCCGGGAAGAGCTTCTGGACCCTCCCGATCTCGCGTCGACGACGGCGGCGGCTTGCAGTATGTTTTCTGGAAAAGAGTTCGGGCCCTCAGGGTTTTCTCGTCGAGGAGAATATATAGGGGGAAGGGCGATGTCAGGGGGTGGACTAGGGGTCCACACCACCTAGTGGCGCGGCTAGGGGTGGCCCTCGTCACCCTATGGTGCGGCTGCCCTCTGGACCCCCTCCGTCTCTGCTTTGGACTCCGTCTCGTGTCGGGAAATAGGAACTTCGGCTTTTGTTTCGTCCAATTCCAAGAATATTTCCTGTGTAACTTTTTTAAAACACAAAAACAACGGAAAATAGGGAACTATCACTGTGGCATCTTGTTAATAGGTTAGTTCCGGAAAATGCATAAAAACGCCACGAAGTGTAACAAAACACAAAACAAATGGTGCATAAACAAGCATGGAGCATCAAAAATTATAGATACGTTTGAGACGTATCACTTGCATCCACATATAAAACCCAAAAATACCTTTACCACATTTTATAAGTTGCATATTAGCTGAGTTTACCTTTCCTACATGATATTTACTTTATTGCATTGTTATTTATTTTATTGCATATCATAATTATTTTTTACTTACATTCATAACTTGTGCTTGACAACTACTCGGTGGAGTTGGGGACACAAGACAAGGAAATTATTTTGTAGGTTGCTTGACGAAGAACGAAGAGAACTTTTTGAACTGTTCCCCGAGAGTTTGATATAAACCTCGAGTTTCCTCGTGGGGAAAATTTACTGTACAATTGGAGTTCCAATGAGTTGCACCTTTCTTAGTGTCATCAGTGGTTCCAAATTTGTTCATTTTGTATCTAGAGATCTTTAACTTTAGATGGATAAATATAGTTATCAGGTTGAATGATTAAGTGGTCATAAATCTGGCTCCAATTTTTGCACCAAGGAGTGCTCCAAATGGATATGTTCCCTTGTGACAGTTGGTAAAAAGTGTGAGTTTTAAGGATATGCATTACCTTCCTAATGGAGGTCCAAAATGTAAAATTGGGAGTATTTGGTTTGGGTCTACAAATAGAAGAGTCTGGAAAATATTTGGATTTTAAAACTGCATGGAGAAAGTCATTTGGTTGATCTGCAATTCTCCAAGCAGCCATTAAAATGAGACCCTAGTTCATAGCCTGCAAGTTTCTTATTCCTAAGCCACCTTCATTTTTTGGGGAGCAAATATCTTTCCAAGCTTTTAGGGAGGGACTTCTGGATTTAGTTTCTTCCCTGATACCTGTCCACCAAAAATTCCTTATGATTGCGGTTAGTTTTGCAATGAATTTTTTGCTAAATAAAATGCTTGACATGTAATAGACTGGGATGGAGGAGAAAATAGATTTTATGAGTTCTAGCCTGGCTGCATGAGAAAGTTGATCTGCTTTATAAGTGGAAAGTTTAGACTAGAATTTGTCAAAAAAAAGTTGTAAGCAGCCCTTCTATTTTTACCAGGAATGATTAGAGGGTGTCCCAGATGTATGAAATTACTATCTATTTTAGGGACGGGGAAAATTTGCTTGATTATTATTTTCGTACTTACTGATACGTCTCAAACGTATCCATAATTTTTGATGCTCCATGCTTGTTTTTACACCATTTGCTTAGTGTTTCGTTACACTTCGTGGCACTTTTATGCATTTTCCGGAACTAACCTACTAACAAGTCGCCACAGGGCCAGTTCCCTGTTTTCTGCGGTTTTTGTGTTTCAGAAAAGTTACATAGGAAATATTCTCGGAATTGGACGAAACCAAAGCCAGTCGCCCAGAATTTTACCAAAGCTTCCAGAGATCCGAAGAGGAGACGGAGTGGGGCCACGGGGGGCCCTCACACCAGGGCGGCGTGGCCAGGGGCTGGGCCGCGCGCCCTCTGTGTGAGACCGCCTCGGTCCACTTCTGACGATGCCCCTTCGCCTATAAAGACCCCCCGATGAGAAAAACCTAAAGGCCCGATCAGTTTTCTAGAACACATCGCAATCCGCCGCCGCCGTCGACCTGAAGATCGGGAGGGTCCAGAAGCTCTTCCTGGCACCCTACCGGAGAGGGGAATAGCCACCGGAGGTCTTCTTCATCGCCATGCTTGCCTCCGAAGCGATGAGTGAGTAGTCTACCTTGGACTATGGGTCCATAGCAGTAGCTAGATGGTTGTCTTCTCCACCATGTGCTTCATGTTTAGATCTCATGAGCTGCCCTACATGATTGAGATCACCGTTATGTAATTCTACATGTTTGGTTTGTTGGGATCCGATGAATATTAGTGTTATGCTTGAGTTGATGTACTGAAATTTATCTTTTGTTATCTCTATGTTGTTTATGATCTTGCATGCTCTCCGTTGTTAGTAGCTATCTTGGCCAAGTAGTTGCTAGTGACTCCAAGAGGGGGTATTTATGCTCGATAGTGGGTTCATGCCTCTATTTAATCTGGGGGAGTGACAGAAACCTCTAAGGTTGTACATGTGTTGTTGCTACTAGGGGGAAAACAACATTCATATGCTCGAGGGCATATGCTTTGTTTACATTACACACTTTGCTTAATGCAATTATCTATTGTTCGCAACTTAATACTCATGGGGTGTTCGGATGATATCCCCGTGAGTGGATTATTAGTCATAGATGCAGTTGGATGGCGGTCTATGTATTTTGTTGTAATGCCTAGAGTAAATCTCATAGTGATCCTCTCATCATATGCACGTTGTCTTTATTCTATCAATTGCCCAACTGTAATTTGTTTACCCAGCATGTATTATTTATCTTATGGAGAGACACCGCTAGTGAACTGTGGACCCCGGTCCTATTTCCTTTATATTGCTATCACATGTTTACTTTACTTGCATTGTTTACTTTATTCGCATATTACTATTTTCCACTCGATACGCTCATTCCTTTGTTTACAGCAAACCGGTGAGATTGACAACCTCATCGTAAGTTGAGAGCAAAGTATTTGGTTGTGTTGTGTGCAGGTTCCACGTTGCTACTAGTTGAAGACGCGCTAACTCGTTTTGATCGTGAAACGGCGCCCTTGTTGGAGTGTCACTAGACTAGCAAGCATCACCTTCAGTCGTTTGACTCCTTCCTCTCCTGATCGACATACCTTGGTTTCTTAACTGAGGGAAAAACCTTACTGCTATATTCATCATACCTTCCTCTTGGGGTTCCCAACTGGATGGTGAAAAGATAACACCACCATCACGCTTCACTTACCGATACATTTTTGTTGAAAATAATTCATGTTTTCCCCAGTATGGTGTTTGACCTGGTTGGTTGCAAAAGTCTTCTAATACTTATTTCATTCTTGAGGATTCCTGTTCTGTAGCTTGTCCACATACTAGAAGATCGTCTGCAAAAAGGAGCGAGTGGATAGAGGGGCAATTTGGTCCCAGAGATATCCCTGCAAAATGATTGTTAGACATAGCTTCATGCAAGGCGATGGAAAGTTCATTAATGGCAAGGACAAAAAGATACGAGGATAAAGGACATCCTAGTCAGATACCTCTGTCTCCTCGAAACTTCGCAAAAGGCTGACCAGTTATTACCACAGAGAAGGTTGGCGATGAAACACAAGCGTGGATAAGATTTATGAAATGACCATGCAACCCTTTACGTGCGAGATCCGCGACAATGAAATTCCATTCAAGTCTATCAAAGGCCTTTGCAAGATCAATTTTTAACATAAAAGCTTTATTTTTCCATGATCTAAGTGTAAAGGAGTGAGTGATTTCTTGAGCAATGATTATATTATTGCTAATCCTTCTACCTTCAATAAAAGCTTGTTGAGAGGGGTGGATATAGTCCGGCAAATGTGGTTTTAGTCTATTGGCAATGCATTTAGCTATAATTTTATAATTTTGCAAAGTTTTTTTGGGATGAGAGCAATGTGAGTATCATTTATATGTGCTGGCATTATACCTGTTTGAAAGAAATTTCTTACCAGCTAGATGACATCCCTTCCAATCCAACTCCAAGTAGCAATATATAATTCCACGTTGAAGCCATCAGGTCCTGGAGATGCATTCTTTTTCATCTCTTTCAGAGTTTCTAAGATCTCTTTTTCATCTGGTATTGAATAAGTAAAATCCTGATTATCCTCCGGCATCTGAGTGTGAATGAAAGGCCTGCCATTGTTAGTTTGAGTTGAACCAAAAATGGATCTGAAATAATTTACAAAGGTGTTGCTAATTCTTTCTGGCATAAATTGTAAAATGTCATTTTCATCTTTGACAGAGACAATTGTGTTCCTTCTTCTTCTTTTTGCAATGGCCCTGTGGAAGAAAGTGGTGTTCCTATCCCCATCTTTGATCCAATGCTTTTTTGCTCTCCGCATGTAAGATTCTGTTAGTTTACTCATAGTTTGTTCATATCTTGTTACCAGCATTGCCTCTCTTGTATGATCTTGCTTCTCCAGAAGTTTAGATTGTAGTTGCTTGATTTGATCTTCTAGGTTATTTAATTCCTGCTGTAAAGGTTTTTTTTCTTGCACCAAACTTTAAGGGAGCCTGCAAGATGGTTAGTTCTATTCAAGAAAGATTTATTTTTTGAAGCAAGCCAAACAGTTTTAGCATGTTCTTGAAAATCATTTTCTTTTAGCCACCACTTTTCAAATTTAAAGGGTTTTTTGATTTTTCGCAGTCGAAATAAGAATGGCGGCATGATCACTTAAACTATGAATAAGAGGCATGTTATAGACATTTGAGATAGGGAAAGCATTACACCATTCAACATTTACCAAACAACGATCCACTAAAACCCAGGTCAAATAAGCCACAGTTTTTTACAAAAGAACGGAAAGCATACATACGGGAGCGATTTATATTAGGGGAGTTCTTGTCCATATCATACAAAAGCTCATTCATATCCCCCATACACACCATAGAAATAGAAGAGTTGTCATAAACAAAAGAGGCCACTTCATTCCAGATCTGACTAGTTTGGCGATGATAGGGGTCACCATAGATACAAACTACACCAAACTTGAGGTTACTAGTGCTATTTAAAGCAGTGGCAAGAATAACATAGAAACAGTCACTTGAAGATGATCATTCCTAGACTCGGGTGCCAAACCCCATTTCCGCAATGATACATTAGTTGCAAGCAATTTAAATGGAGTATCTCTACTACTATAGTACGCGAGTTTTTGAATGAGGGATTTACCACATTGTTCCCGCCAGAACACAGATCTAAGTGATATCAGCCGCATATTCTACAGATCCAACGGACCAGGCAGGAGCGAATCCAAAGAAGAATGGCCGTTGATTTGCCTACATCTACGGCTCAGGTTATTCGTCGCTCAGTCAAGGCCCTTCTCGATGCTTCTCGGTTGAACTCGGCCCGTAAGCGCTTCGTCCTTACGAGTTTACGTCATTTCATCAGGCCTTTGCCTCACCCTTCTTCTCCCAGGCTCCCAGCCCCCAGCATGCAGCCGGCGGCTCTCCCACACCGTCCACCATCCGCTTCTTTGCAGGAATCCTTCTCTACCATACATCTCTAGGCTCTTACTTGTCCCCGCATGCAGGTATACTTTTTTCCCAGGATCACCTCCTTAAAACATTGCCGCCCTCCCGCACAGGCTGCGGCCGCCTCTGTTAGAACTCAGAAGATTGAGAGTAAAACTTCTGTTTATTGCTTGTGGGCAAAGCCCTATTTATACAAGGATTTTGGGATGCCTCCGAAGAGGTGCCTGTTACAAGAGACATGACTGTTTACAAGAGATGCAACTGCTGAGGGAGAGAGAGAAGAGGTGTCTATACACAAGAGACATGTCTGTACAGAAAGGGTGCTTTGGGCATACTAGTAACCGCCTAGAGCGGTTGTAATTTATTCCTAACACTCCCCCTTGCACAAAGATTCTTCTTGTATGTCTTGTATTCCTTGTATAATCTTGAATGTAATGACCTTGATCACAAGCGATAAATTTTCTTGAATAAACTCCCCCAAAAACCCTGTGGGAAAAATATGAGGAGACTAGAATTTGATATGTTGTCAAAAACTCCTTTAAAACCCAGTGGGAAAAGTAAGGAGAAAATAGTACAACATATAATGATTATTGTCTCTTTGATAACTTATATGAGAAAACCTTGGAAGGATAAAATTCATTGGTAAGTTTAGAGAACAATTAATATGTCTTGTATACATCCGTTAAAAACCCCGGTGGGGAAAATAGGAGGTATGACATATATTCTTGTGTTGATATTACCTCATTAAAAACCTCGATGAGAACCATGAGAGTAAACTCATAAAGGAAAAAGAGTGTAATATAATGTTTGAATGGGTTATGGTTCAGAGGGATACTCCCCCTGATCCTTTCAAATCTCGAAGTCGTCTCATACCAATTCCATGAACATACTTTTCAAATGTTGAAGTTGGTAGTGACTTCGTGAATAGATCAGCAAGATTATCACATGATTTGACTTGCAAAATGTTTATATCTCCACTTTTCTGTAATTCATGGGGATAAAACAATTTGGGTGCAATATGTTTAGTGATATTGCTCTTTATGTAACCCGTTTGCATTTGAGCAACACAAGCAGCATTATCTTCATAAATAATGGTCGGAGATTCGATAGAACCTTTTCCACATGATTGTTGTATGTGGTTTATCATTCTGCGAAGCCATACACATTCACGTGATGCCTCATATAATGCAATTATTTCAGAATGATTGGTGGATGTAGCCACTAAGGTTTGCTTAGAAGACTTCCATGAGATGGCTGTCCCACCATGTAGGAACACAAAACCGGTTTGCGATCTGGCATTATGGGGGTCTGATAAGTAGCCAGCATCGGTATACCCAATCATATCAATGTCCAGATTTCTCTGAAATTGAAAGAATAGGCCAAGATCCTTTGTGCCTTGGAGATATCGAAAGATATTCTTAGCTCCCATCCAATGTCGTTTAGTAGGAGCTGCGCTATGTCTAGCTAGTAAATTTACTGCAAATGCAATATCAGGCCTGGTGCAATTTGCAAGATACATAAGCGCTCCAATAGCACTGAGATATGGAACTTCGGATCCCAGTATCTCTTCTCCATTATCCCTTGGTCTGAATTGATCTTTCTCTACGTCTAGAGATCGAACAACCATGGGAGTTTTGGATGGATAGGATTTGTCCATATTGAATTTCTCCAATATTTTCTGGATATAGGCGGTTTGATGAACCAAAATACCTGAGGGAAGGTGCTCAAGTTGTAATCCTAAGCAAAATTTGGTTTTACCCAAATCCTTCATCTCAAATTCCGTCTTTAGGTGATTGCGTGCTTCATCAATATCTTGTGTGTTGCCAATGATATTAAGGTCATCAACATACACTGAAATAATGCAAAATCCTGTTTCGGACTTTTTGATGAAGACACATGGACAATCATCATTGTTGGAGTATCCCTTTTTCAATAGGAACTCACTAAGTCGGTTGTACCACATGCGTCCCGACTGTTTTAAGCCATATAAAGACTTATTTAGTTTTAAACAATATACGTTGCGTTTTGCATTTGGATTCGGAATTGGAATTCCATCAGGAACCTTCATATAGATGTCCGAATTAAGTGATCCGTAAAGGTAAGCGGTCACTACGTCCATCAACTGCATAGATAGACGATTTTGTACTGCCATAGATATGAGGTATCGGAATGTAATACCACTCATTACCGGAGAATAAGTTTCATTGAAATCAATGCCTGGTCTCTGCGTGAAACCTTGGGCTACAAGCCTTGCTTTATATCTCACCACCTCATTGTTTTCGTTCCGCTTACGAACGAAAACCCATTTAAATCCCACAGGGAAAACTTTGGGAGGTGTAGGTATTGCTTCAGTGAATACCTTTCGTTTATTGAGCGAGGCTAATTCTACTTGGATTGCATCCTTCCATTTAGGCCAGTCGGAGCGTTTCTCACACTCTGCCATGGTCTTTGGATCATGATCATTTAGAAGGTTGTTTGCAATTGTAGTAGAGAAATTTATGTCGACAATTGTAGACTTATGGTTGTAAGATTCTCCAGAGTCTATATAGTTTGTGGAAATTTCATTTACCCTTGTTGACTCGTCGTGATTTCCCAATACGGTTGAGTCTAGGTTTTCCGATGTCCCAGTCATTGAGTGCACAACTGAGCTGGGTTGTGGAGGTTGTCCTTCCACTGGATTATCAACGCTAGGTTGATTTACATTTACTTCTTCAGAGGGTTTCTTCCTCTGTTTCCTTTGTTGCTTGCGAGGAGCTGAATCCTGTTTTACATTTACTTGTTCAGAGGGTTTCTTCCTCTGTTTCCTTTGTTGCTTGCGAGGAGCTGAATCCTGTTTTATGGCCGTACTTCTCCCCCTCTTATTTTGAATAGGGGGTTGAGTGGTTTTTGTTGGTACCTCCACTCTTTCAGGCGCATTTATTGCAGGATTGTAGGATTTAGTGACACCTTTATAGTCAGTAAATGAATCTGGCAGATTATTTGCTATATGTTGCAAATTAATTATCTTCCGAACTTGAAGTTCAGTTTCTTGAGTACGTGGGTCAGAGGAGGAAATGCCTTGGGCATTCCAATCGATTTCCGGGCATTCTTTTTGGTACTTGATATCTCCCCCTAATGCCGGGAAATGGTCCTCATTAAAGATGCAATCAGCGTGACGGGCTGTGAATAGATCCCCTGTAAGGGGTTCAAGGTACTTGATTATTGACGGTGATTTGTACCCCACATAGATCCCCAGTTTCCTGTGTGGGCCCATGGATGTACGCTGCGGTGGTGAGATTGGCACATATGTGGCGCATCCAAATTTACGCAGATGGGAAATATTAGGTAGATTTCCACGTACTAATTGTAGAGGGGAAGTGCTGTGATATCCAGTTGGTCGCAATTGAATTAAGTCAGCAGCATGTAAAACTGCATGACCTCAACATGAAGTTGGTAAGTTGCAATTCATTAGCAAATGTCGTGCTATGAGCTTAATTCTCTTTATTAGAGATTCGGCCAAACCATTTTGAGTGTGGACATATGGGACCGAGTGCTGAACTTCAATTCCTAGTGCCATGCAATAATCATTGAAAGCTCGTGAAGAAAATTCAGCAGCATTGTCCATTCGAATTGATTTGATTCGATTCTCGGGATAATGAGCTTGTAATTTAATAACTTGTCTCATTATTTTGGCAAATGCATGGTTTCGTGTGGATAATAGACACACATGGGACCATCGTATAGATGCGTCTATGAGAACCATGAAATACCTAAAAGGTCCAGACAATGGTTGGATAGGACCACAAATATCACCTTGAATTCGTTCAAGGAATTGGAGTGGTTCCGCTTGGATTTTAAGACGAGAAGGTCTTAAAATGAGTTTCCCAGTAGCACATGCAGTGCACATGAAATCTGAAGATTGTGGGAATTTAGCTTCATTTAAGTCATGACCATTGGAATTGCAGATAATTTTTCTCATCATCCCGATACCAGGATGACCTAGGCGATCATGCCAAGTTTGAAATGCATTGACATTTTGAAAAAATTACCTTGTACGCAATATGTGCTATGGGTTTTATGTATGTGTAGTACAATCCTGATGATAAAGAAGGAATTTTCTCAAATATTTGTTTGCCATATCCGTTATCTTTGGTAAAGAGGAGATATTCCTCTTTGTTGTCCTCATGGGTTTCAATATGAAATCCATTTTTACGGATATCTCTGTAACCAATGAGGGTACGAGTTGAATCGGGATACAATAGAGCATCCTCAATTATAATTTGCGTACCCATAGGGAGGGTAAATATGGCACGTCATGTGCCAACAATTACCGCATCGCGTCCAACGATTGTTAAAATATTTCCATTTAACTTTTTGAGAGTTTGAAAATACTTTATTTCCCTAAGTATAGAGTTTGTGGTACCACTGTCCACAAGGCATATTTCCTCCTCCATTTGGATTGACTCCCGTAGAAATCTATATATTAAAATGTAGAATTTTCAGTGATGAAAATACTTCTATTGAATATATAGAATACATACAACTTTCTTAATATCAAAGTGCTGATACAATACATATTGTGCTTTACAATATAGGGTGATGACACCAACAACACTAATAATATGTTTGATACAATACATATTATTATTATTTTATTACAACAATCTGATGGATGTAAATAAATATATTATCTAAAGGAGTTGATTGACTAGTCAAAGTCCCCGAACACGTCGTTTGAGGCGTATTCTATCATCATGTTCTCCTTGTCCATGGAGTCCTATGGTAGATGGAATTCTTTGGTGTTGCTTGGTGTTCCTTGAACATCTTGCGAACATCCCGCTTCCATGTTATTATCAGGTTGAAGATTGAAGTGAGCTTCATATCTTGCTCCTTGGGCATGTCCGTTACGTCCCATGGATTGCAGGTAGAGGTTTACCAGATGTCTTGGGGTGCGGCATTTCTTGGTGACATGCTTGTAGCATCCACATTTCTGGCAAAGAATTGTCTTATCGAACTTGTTCTTTGCTTTGCCCTTCCCCTTATCTGAATTGTGTGGCTTGTTCTTCTTGTTGCGGTTGCGGTTGAATTTACCCTTGAAGTTCTTGGTTTGGCCTTTAAATGAGCCATTGAACTTATTGTTTTTCTGAAAATTTGCATGTACTTCGGGGAGAGGGGCAGCCCCAACCGGGCGCTGATGACTATTCTTTAAAAGAAGTTCATCATGTTTCTCAGCCTGGAGGAGTACATGTATAAGTTCAGAATAAACTTGGTAATTCCTAGCACGATATTGTTGCTGTAGGATCCTGTCAGCAGGGAGCATAGTTGATAGAGTCTTTTCTATCTTCTCCAGTTCTGAAGGTTCCTTCTCGCAAAACCGCAATTTAGAACAAATCTTATGGACTTCATGGTTATAAGCTCTAACGGATTTGAAATCCTGGAGTCTTAAATGGGTCCATTCATGACTAGCTTCAGGCAGTATGACGGCCTTTTGCTGTTCATATCTTGTTTTAAGTGATTGCCACATATTGCTTGGAGATTCCTCCATCAAATATTCAGATTTCAAATCTGGGTGAATATGTTGCCTTATAAGGGCTAAGGCAGTATATTTTTGTTGCTCAGTTACTTGTGCATCTCCCTCCTGAGGAGGATTCTCAGGTGGTATGAGTGCACCTGCAATGCCACGGGATGAAAGACTAATCTTAACATCCATTGCCCATGTAGGATAGTTATGTCCGTCGAGCGCAAGCTCTTCAAAATCTTTAGCGGCCATGTTGTCCTACATGAATGAGAACCAGAGATTTGATTAATTTACATGTATGTAAATTAAAGTCATCTTGGTTGTGTTGTAATAAAATTTGCAAAATCTTGTAAACTCAAGTGAACACTTAGGTTTTAGTGTAGGCCTCAAATCATCTATCATAACACATTGTAGATAATCACCATATTTATGGAGTACATCTCTCAGCACCAAGAAGCATAGTCTGACCCAAGTCAGTAGATGCTTTTTTTTCTTAGTACCTTATGTTATGATTTGATTTAAATATATGGGAGAGCACATTGAAGGTAGTCATTGTGTCAATTTTGACAAAATGTAGACCTCACAATATTGTGGATAATCTGCACACCATGCAGTAGATACCACATTACCTTGTGATCCCATATATAAATTTGAAGTAGTCACTTTTTATTTTTTGATTTTGCATATCAATTCAGTTCGAATTAAGTCAATTTTGTGCTTTTAAGGCATTTTAGACTTAATTGATGGTAAATTGATATTTAATTTTGCATATCAATTCTTGCTCGTATTGAACCAAAATAGCTCAATTAAGATGAATCAATTTATTTGCAAGAAATTAAAATCTCAATTGCAAATAATGAACGTAATCTATTTCAACATGTGCACACATGGAAATATATTACATCACATATATTTTCAGGAATACTTAGTACTCTAACTGAAATAAATTACAGAAACTAATAAGCTGTAATTTACAGAATCTAAAACAGAGTTAAAACTACTGCTAGATCACTGGTAAGCTAAAACTGAAATACGTAATGTAATCTAGTTAGCCAGTAATGTAATCTAGTTAGCCAGTGCACATGGACGGAGAGTTAGGCAGTAAGCGGTCCAACAGGCTTCTAGGCCATACGAGAGGATAAGGGAGGAGTGGACAACATATATTTCATTGCGTCAGTTCCTTATCCCCAAATCAACTCCCCCGTATCGACCATGCCAGAGCACCCGATTCCACGAAACACAGCCCAAGCGCCTCTGCGAGCTGCATCGGCTGCCTTCACCTGCAGACGGAGATGTTTCCGTCGCGGATGAACTCGCCGGAGGAGTCACCACGGGGGCGGGCGCCGGGCGCAACGCCGTCCGCGCGGTCGTTCGGGAGCTCGAGCGCGGCCGGGCTCCATGTCCCCGAGCGACGTGCCGCCGTCTGCGAGCCCCAGCGCGGCCGGGCTCCAACTGCCGGCGCGACGTTCGCTGCCGCTCGACGGCGGGATGCGAAGCGGCAGCCCGAGGGCGACGAGGTCGGCGACGAGAGCCACGGGGCGTGAGGGAGTCGGCGACCGCGGACTTGTATTGAAGAAGGCTAAGATGTTGCTTACCTTCTTAGTCGAGGCCTTCGATTCTATAATGTTCTTACCGATTAGCAATAGGGTGTATGCCTTGTTCTTCCAAGGATGGAGGCAGACGCCCGTGCGCTTCCTCTTTTGTTCTTTGATCTCGTTGTTCTCGAAATCGCTCAGATTGTCGAGCGTGCTGATAACGTGTTAGAACTCAGAAGATTGAGAGTAAAACTTCTGTTTATTGCTTGTGGGCAAAGCCCTATTTATACAAGGATTTTGGGGTGCCTCCGAAGAGGTGCCTGTTACAAGAGACATGACTGTTTACAAGAGATGCAACTGCTGAGGGAGAGAGAGAAGAGGTGTCTATACACAAGAGACATGTCTGTACAGAAAGGGTGCTTTGGGCATATTAATAACCGCCTAGAGCGGTTGTAATTTATTCCTAACAGCCTCCTCGCTGCAGAAGCAGAACCCTGCTGAAGCGGTCAAGCCCATCCTCATCCCCAAGCATTCGTGCTCCATAACCCCTGCATCCCACGCTGAATCCCTCTTCCTGCTTGTCTGGCGTACGAAGAGGAAGAGGCGTGGTGCAGGTCGCAGCAGCTCTCTCTATGGAGCTTCTTTTCTCGCATCCGCATGTTCCACTGATGATATTAAATTAATAGCACTCAAGTTTCATACTTTGACCACACTAAAATCAATTGAAATAAGTATAGTTTCTTATTCTTGCACGTCAGCTGTTTGTGTATTTGTCACACTAACATCTGCTATGGTTTGTTGAGGAAAGGTAGACCACAGAAGCTGAATCTTTTGGATTGTGAAGTCATATGGTTAATATTGGAATAATTTTTTAGTATTTCTGCTATTATATTTGAGGCACTGGATTGTCACACGCTCATGACATTTTCAATTGCAAATCTCACTCAAGTCTAGAAGAAATGGTTGGTTATAAACAAACAAACTTGGTGACTAAACATGACACGTAGCTATAACATTTTTGTTCTTGCATTGTTGTTAGAAAAGTCTTGCATATTAACACAATGAGTGCACACATTGTTGTTTCTACACAATAATCACGTGAAGTCAGTAGTCAAGTCTGCCTTTATAAACATGTATAAAGGCATACCTTATTTACAATCATATACTTTTTAGCTCCTCATCATAACCATATTTTTTAATTCATATGTACTGCCTGGAAGAACATTTTTATGTCCTCGATTCTATACCGTATATAACAGCTACTTCTGGAATTGTGCAAGAACTTGTAATATTTGTAGTCAGATATTTCGGGTGGAAAAAAGAAGTCGCTCCAACGATGATTTTTTAATCTAAACCGAAACAATGCATGGATGTAAACTCAAAATCAACCTCTTAAAGTAGAATTAAGCCTTTCTACAACAAAAACTGATTCTGTTGGATGAACATTAACGTAAACATGTGTTTTCTTTCTCAAAAAAAAGTGAATGTGTGTTTTCGGTTCCGTCTAATAACTAGCTTGCAAAATGTATGTTTTCTCAACATGTCTGAATTGTTATACCTAATGTCTCATTTTGAAACATGCTAATAACGAACTTTATTTTCTCTACCAAAAAATGGCTAAGTCCAATAGCAACCAATCTTTGTTAAATCACATTTCATACATTCATACGTGCATGGCACGTGCCTTTTACTAGTATGCGTAGTGTACCGCGTTTACGTGTCACGATCGCTACCGAACGAAATGACAAAAGGCCAAACCTCAACGCGAGTAGGAAACAAGGTGGGGGAAGCTGCCTGGCTGACATTCCCATGGCGTCGTCCGCCTCCTGCTGCTTCTCCCCCTCCTCCCATGGCCGCCCCCGCCCCCTCCGCTCCCACCTCCCGACCACCACCACCAGTATCCCCGTGCGCCACCGCCTAGCCCTCCGCCTCGTCGCCCTCCCCGCCCCATCCCGGAACCCCCACTCGCTCTCCTCCTCGCCCTCGCCGCCGCCCGACGCCGCCGAGGACGAAGAACACATCACCGAAGGGGAGGAGCAGGATGACCGGGACGAGCGGTACGGGTTCGAGATGGAGGTCCGTAAGCTGCCGGGGAAGAAGAACCGGCGTGCCGTGCGCGCGCGGGTGCGCGTCGGCGCGCCGCTGGAGGCCGTCTGGGCCACGCTCACCGACTACGAGGGCCTCGCGGACTTCATCCCGGGCCTCTCCGAGTGCCGTCTCCTCCGCCAGGACGCCGCCTTCGCCCGCCTCTACCAGGTCTGCCTCTCGCGCATTTCGTCGAGCAGGTTGGATGTGTGTGGGTGAGCTGTTCTGATGGATGGTGGGCTTGGTCTGTGCAGGTCGGGGAGCAGGACCTGGCGCTGGGTTTCAAGTTCAACGCCAGGGGCACCATAGACTGCTACGAGGGGGAGATAGAGATTCTTCAGGCAGGGGCGCGGAGGCGGGAGATCGCATTCAACATGGTCGAGGGCGATTTCAAGATCTTCAAGGGTAAATGGTCTGTTGAGGAGGTAACATGATGATGCCCTGTTGTTCTTGGTTACAATTCCAAATTCCAAAAAAGTGCATTCGCGGATCAAATTATACCCCTCTACATTCTGTGAAACGATGACGACAGATGAGTCAAATTGATAGCCTCTTAGAAGCGTGGGTTCATTAGCATTCTGGAAATAGAAAATTCACTTGCTCATAGGATCACTTGATTCATCGCTCAACTATTGTTATTTGTCGATGATCCATGCCGATCGGATGTGGCCTTGTGGGTGTTAAAATTACATGCATAATATTCGCTTGTAACCAAAGGAAGCGTGTTGGATACTATACTTGGGGCTGTAGTATTCTAGATTCAGGTGGTTGGCCAATTGATGGTTGCAGTAACACTATAAGGCTGTATTTTGATCAGTGACACCACGAAACTTCACTTTTGACCAGTGACACTATGATGTTGTATTTCTTTGTAAAAGGCAGCTAGGTAATCTAGTTGGCACTTTGATCCCGTATAGGTCCATGATGTTATTGACGAAGGTGCGGAAGTTTCAGTGGGCCAGGAGTTTCAGACTATACTTTCTTATGTGGTAGAGCTGGAGCCTAAGCTCTGGGTTCCAGTTAGGCTACTGGAAGGAAGGATTTGCAAAGAGATCAAAACCAACCTTGTTTGTATCAGAGAAGAAGCAGAGAGGATCCAAAGATTACAGTACGAGGTAATTATGACAAAACCAGCTGGTCAACCATGTAATATATCATCCATAGTATTAGAATCATAAGAACCGCCACAAACATTTCGGACTTAAATGTTTTACTTTGTATTCCAGTTCCATTTTTCTTTCTTCAAACCACACTGCTACCATATTGCTGCTGACTACAGTGTCATATGTTGTCAGTGATAAATTAGATGAGTACTGAAGGCTTTCTTACAACTCCACCTTTGTTTATTGTCGCGTGCCTGCTCCTTAACAGAGGTATATTTAGCTCAACCTATTGCTATTTTTATATCCTCATGATTGAAGTGCCCTAAGCCTGATTGGTTTCTGCGATAAATGGCATATATGTCCTTTAAATTAATAATCCCCGGCGTGGTTCACAAGGTAGCAACAAAGATATATGCTGGGGTTTCCAGCTTAAGTTACAGACCTGGCCCTAGGCCAAAAGTTTGAAGCACACTGTAAACAAAAGCAAAGGTGATTCAGCGCCAGCTAGGTAGAAGACCGAGGCTTTAGCTTTAGCTTAGTTCCTAGACAGTTGCTTTGTATTTCATTGTCTCTTGTATATATGAACTCTTCCAATCTTAATGGAAATAACATGCAAGTCTTCTGCGTGTTCTGAAAAAAAAGGTAGAAGACCGAGGCGCCAAATGGGTGAAGGTGTAGGTGCATGTGCATCTGAAGATACGTGGAAGCTTTTCTCAAACATGTTGACATGGCTGGATGACAAATGGAGGGACCTCACCTGAACTCAATCTTGCAGTTTAGGATTTTTTTGCTACTTATACTTAATAGAAGAGTGAGTGAGGAGTATACATGATTCGGTTAGAAGATGTTGATGTCCGCGGTTTATTTGCTGTGATGTACAACCACCAATTGATGTCCATTATCCTTGTGTATGCTAATCCATTCTGTAACACGATACAACTGATAAAGATCAATGTCATTGATATGATTGATATATCTCTTCGATACGATCTGTGAATACAAACATGTATCTATTCCGAGAACAGTTCAAGAATATGTCATGCCAGGGTTGTCACCAGAATGATCTGACATGCTGTGAGCATGCGGGAACATGTTGCACCGGCGAGCTCATTAGCATGACCGGATCCGTAGCTTCGTCTTTTTGTCATACTTGATGCATGACATTTGGCAGCATGATGTACGACATGACCTCCCTGCCCTTATGCCACACCGCGTTGTCTCCTTTATGCATGTCGATCGGAGGATGCAGAATCTCGCGCCCGTTGACATGGACGAGTGTGGCGGCTCGGTGCAGCGGTGACTACTTGTGGAACAGCCTCTCTGGCGTGATCTTCCACCTCAAGATCGTTGTGTTCGATGCGGCACCAGGTGACACGATGTCGGCGTAGCAGAGGTGGTCTCTACAAAAGTCGCCACGGCCGAGGCAGACCCAGAAGGCAGGAGCCAACCGTCGTGACGGGTCAACCAACATCAAAGGAGAAGATGCCCTCCTAGTCGCCGACAAATCTCTAGGTGGATGCAAACAGGTTGCGACCATCCGCCACTGCACTTGCATTCTCCTCGCTTGAAGCCGGAGGCCTCCTCTTTGTTGTCTTCTTTGTAGTCAGGGTCCACCATCTCCTCCTTCGCATCCCCTTCATCGTCAGTGATTCCATTGTTGAAGATCTTCCGCCACACCTTCTGAACTCATTAAGGACGTGGGTGGCGTGGCCCGCCATGCCAACATCGCTGATGTTCAGAGGTTATGTGTCGAGAATGTGGGCAAACAAATGATATTGCTTTCTACTCTCTCCATTCTTAAAAGTAAAACACAACGTTAAGGCTAGTATTTGTCCAGCAAATGCTCAATGAGTACAAGGTTCTATGACATGAAGTTTTATCAATCGATTCATTCCCAAAAGTATTTTGTTATTATAGTGATTCATATCGCATAAATCATGTGTCAGAGAGTAATTATTCTTTAAAGGTTTGTTTTAACCAAGTAAAATACGCCTCCGAATTTCTCTGGTCCGAATTAAGTGTTGAGGGTTTAGGCAACGTTTTGCCTAAGCTTAGCCTAGACCAGCGATACTTAATGGCGAGTGCTGACAATCCCCCGGGGGCTGGAAAACTTTCCAGCCTCCTCGTCCAGGTGCTGACACGTGTCCTATCTGGACCTCTAATCCCGCAGGTTGCTGCAATGGAGCAAAAACGGTTTGATCTGAGCAGAAAAATTATATAATTATAGAAAAATTAATTTTCACTAAAAATCTTTTTTTTCCGTATGAAGCAAAAAACCTCTCCCGCTTTGCTGCATGTAGCAAAAACGGGTTGCCCCCAAAACAGAAAAAAAAAGTAGATGTTGCCAGTGACCTCATCGGAGACCTCGAAGCAAAAAAGTTGCCCTATTGTAGCAAAATTGACTTTGCCAGAGAAATCACCGGAGACTCTCATAGCAAAACTTTGTACTATTATAGCAAAATCACAGAACAACTGTAGCAAAAAAAATTATGCTATCATAGCATAGTAGCAAAAACATCTCCGACGAGGCTCCTCTGATCAGACTAACCACACATGAATTGTAGCATGATAGCATTTCGAGAACACAAAAAAGTTCTTCGTATGATGCAAAACCAAACATCTATTGTAGCACACAAAAAACCTGCAATTCAAATCTATATAACTGTGGTAGCAACACCAGCACTTGCTCGCAGCAGCCGACTCTGGTGGGCGCGTCGGTAGTCGTCCTTCTGGCCATCGAGGAGGAAGCATAGGCGGAGGCGGTCGATGCAGATGCCGTACGCGCGGAGTGAGTCCTGTTCAGAAGCGACGAGGGGATCGAGGCCGCCGGTGGCCTCCATCTCCGGCGAGTGGAGCCATGGGGGTCGACGAGGAAGCACCCCCCATTCGCCCCTGGACGTATAGGACATCGCGCCAGCGGCGGAGCGGCTAGGAGGCTCAGAATCCGACGGCGGGGTCGAGGTAGAACCGACGGTGAGCCGACGGCCGACAGGCTCAACGACCAGCCAGACGGAGGCGCGCGGCTGGAACCTGGAAGACGTGGCCCTCGGCGGCGGACCTCGGCGGTGCGGCCCATGGAGGAGGACAGCCGGAGGTAGGCGTTGGGAGGTGGAGGAGGAGCAGCGCCTTCGGGTGTGAGGTGGGGGAGCGTCGGAGACCGACGACGCATCGGCGTAGGAACAGGCGGCGTTGAGAGATGGAAAGATAAGGCAAGAGGATGGGGACGACCGGTCGTTCTGGTGGGGTCCATAGGACACGCGTCGTTACTAGGATGCGGAGGCTGGGATCACCGCAACCCCCGGGTTAAGAGAAGCATTTTCCATACTTAATTCGGATCGGAGGGAGTAATTTTTAGGGCATGTACAGTAGTACAGACGGTTGGTGTCTATACCATCTCTCCACATCACCTATAGACAACGCAAGGGACAAAATATACAATGAGGTGTCTAATTGCGTCTATAACCCATGCGGTTTTCCAGGAATAGAGGATCCTAGTGACCCACGTTCTAAGACACGGCGGACTTGATACAACGGGAAGCAGGCCGTCTATAAGGAGCGCTTTTCACAGTTCTAGATCGACTATAATTCTACAGACAGACCATCTCATTTTTCCCTTTCTCTCTCTTACACATCATCTTCTTTCCAATGTGGCTTGTCTTATAGACTGCTGATTGTATACTGTTGTACATACGTGGGCCGGCCCAACCTGATCGGTAACTCGTTCGGTTATGATCGATCTCATACCCTAACTCCTCTAAAAAAATCTCATACCCCTAGTTTTCCATGGCGGGCGGCGATTCTTCTTCCACGGCAATTGTCGCAGCAGAGAGGGAGGCGGATGAGCGTCTGTGGAAGAAGCAGAAGCATGAGCAGCCACAGCTGGCGGAGGAGGAGGAGGAGGAGGAGGAGAAGGGGATGAATCCTCTTAACCCGAGATTCAGCGACTACGACCCCAAGCAGAAGGAATCTCTACTAATAATACGGCTTAAGGACGTGATGGTCAAAAAACCGTGGTAGGTAAAAAAACCAGTAATAAAAGTTTCGTACGTCAAAAAGTTCGGCATCGTTTCGTTAAAAAAGCCGGACAGAACCGCTTTGTTCGCATCCGGATTCCGTAGGTCCAGGACGAGGAATCGGAGTCGGAAACGATGTCGACTTCTTCCCCATCTTGATCCACGGGTGGGGCAGTGCACAAGCAGCAGCCTCGCCAGTGGTTTCCCGTCGCCGGATGCTGCCCACGCGGCTTCGGGTTCCCCCGCCGCTGGTCGGTGCCCGTCGTTGGTGTCTACTTTTCTTGCTAGGTTCGTAGTTAAGCGATCTCATCTGAACTGGTACTATTTGTGGTGTCGACAGCTCTGCCCCCGGTACCGACGCCACCTGCGTCCGTCTCCAGCCGTCCGAAGTCCGAACGACCTCCTTCCAAGAACCTTCCTCCTGCAGATCTGTACAAGCTCCCGCTGGTCGACCTCTCGTCCCTGAGCAATTGGGAAATCAACCTGCTGTCACCTCCATCGATCCCCTCCCTTCTTTCTCCTCTGGGCGGCGGCAACCGACGGTTGGGGCAGCGGCCGCCGGCTGGTTCTCTGGCGTCCGCGGGAGAGCTAAGCTTCGTGCTGCTTCAGTCGCATGCGTGCTATGGCGACGTCGGGGACTACGGCGTGGACGAGGACGAGGGGCGGCGCCGGCGAGGCCCTGGGTGTCGCAGAGACGCTGACAAGGAAGACGACGACCAGGTTTTTTCCTTCACCCTAGCTGCTGGACGTATGCGTGATCCACTGTCCACTCATTCCTCGCTCCCAGCGTCTCTCATCTATCTAGGCAAAGGCGAAGCTGGGCGAGCATGATATAACCTGCCCTTGGTGGAGAACATGAAGAGCGCCTCCTTGAACACCCTGCTCCGTGTCTTGTATGCTTTACTTCTAGATTAATTATTTAGGACAGATGCATACTGACCGACCTTTTTTCATAACATTGTCATGTACTGATCAGTTTAGGTCTCCCCAAATCTTATTATATTATGTCATCTCTCTGAAGCTAACGCCTATGCGACATGGAGCTCCTCAAATCCAAGCTCCGATGCTTTTCAAGGAGACCCAAGCTATCTTCGGTAGCCATGACAAATTTTAACAACGTTTCATGTATACAACACCAACTATGGTTTCTCTCATGTCAGTTCAGTTGCAATTAACTGTCGACTCTGACCGCCTCTCGGTCGAGCATACCATCAGCCTGAATGCATGTGCGGTACAGCTTCCCCGCAGCACGTAGTGGCGGTATAGTGGCAACATCCAAGGCTGGGGGCAGAGTCCTCGCTCCAAGCAATGTCGGCGCAGCAGCCAGAGGATGCGGCCCTCAACTGGCATATTCACTTTGCTAAGCTTCTCCGCTTAACGAGAAATAAATATCTTCAACACTTGCTATCTCATTTATCATATCTTAATTTTAAGTATTTTTCAACAGTTCATTGCCACATAATGTTGCAGCTAATTTGGCTTCAATTTTTATCACACAAGATTTGTTATTCACCTCATTTCCTCGAGAGGTTGAGTTTTGTGTGTGTGTGAAATTGCGGTTGGTAAAATTTGATGGATTGTAATGAAGGATCATGTTCTGTCATGCTCGGGCCTTAAAACTTGATATAGAAAACTAGATATCATGAATAATTAAAAACAAAAAAATGTTTATTGACCCAGATAAAATTTGAACAAAAAACGTGGTGGAACAACAACCACCCAGGATGATGTGGCATTTTTAACCATAGCACAACCATAAAAAAAGGTCAATTCATGATGTTGTCTTTCAAAATTACATACAAGTGTAGGCCAATTCAGTTCTACAAGCACCAAGCAAAACATCTGATGGAGGGACACACACGAACACTCAAATACATATGCTTTACATATAAGCTATTTTTCATGGAGTGGTTGCACTGTATTTACATCACGAGCGTCGATGGATCGCTCAAGAAATGAAAATTCAAATAACTTATTTGGACAGTCAACAACTTATTTGGGCAGCTAGGAACCAAAAAAATTAATAATTTTTGAAGAGTACTCTAGCTTGAAAAAATAACTAAACAAAACCAAAACCTAAAATCTAACTGCTTTTCTTATTGAACTGATCTAACTGCTTTTCTAAAAGCCTCTGTTTAATGTTTTATTTGTCCGTAGCAACGCACGGGTATTGTTCTATACATCATCACCCGCTACAACTATAACAGCAAACTCGACCTCGACCAAGAATGTGTGTTCCTTTACCCGTTAATTTTCATGTTGATCCTTGTCTAGGTTACCCTGAACTTTCGTATGGATTCCTATAGCTCACTGCATTTTAGACTGAATATTAGCGTGATTCCATATTTACAACATACATCGCTTAATTAGCATTTACAGTAAATTCATTTGAAAAGCAAAGAGTACCACCGGTCCTTTCTGTTCGGTGCACCCATTCAGTTTATTCCGATGCAATTTTCCATCCTTTTCCTCACTTTCAGACGCGCTTCCCTCTATTTTGACAGCACCTGTCGGTCCAATGCGATACACAGACAGAATCTTCCCAGAGAGGATCGTCTTGGTTAACACTGCAAATGTTGTCTCAGTCAAGATTGTGTCCTCTGACTATGGCTACCCACTCCATGTCTATGGTACAATCATAGCCAGGGACAGTCTTGATAACAAATGCATCTATATGTTCAGGCGTGGCAAGGACGATTGCCAACTCATCAGCTCAAAGGTATTACTATGTCAAAAAAAAAACTCAAAGGTATTACTGCTATCATTTGCCTTATGCAGTGTCCTATAGGATTATTGTTCTTGCATCGGTAATTTCGCATATTATTCTTGCATCGGTAATTTCTCATATTATTAATCTGATCGCCACAGCAGGTATTGTTCTTGCATCGGTAATTTCTCATATTGTTAATCTGATCGCCACAGCAGGATTATTTCTATAACAATACAAAATTCATAATGGAGAAGCATATGCATGTCAATGGCATCACACTCTTACTGTACTCATATACTCCCTCCGATCGGAAATAACTGTCGATGATTTTGTACTAACTTAGTACAAAGCTTGCTGTATCTCAATGGGTTCCAGTTGAGGAGAAGTTTGCTAAAAAAATTGCTGGTTGGAAGGGTAATATGTTATCAATTGGTGATAGAGTTACTCTGGTGAATGCATGTCTGACTAGTATTTGCCTTTATATGCTTTCCTTTCTGGAAGCTCCAAAAGGGTTCATACACAGAGCAGATATTCACAGGAAAAGGATGGTTTGGCAGGAAATTGATGGTAGGAAGAGATATCACTTAGTTAACTGGCATACTGTGTGTTTACCCAAAGATTGTGGTGGCTTAGGTGTGTTGGATTTATCTACAATGAATAAGAGCTTGTTGTGCAAGTGGCTGTGGAAACTTGAAAATACAGAAGGAACTTGGCAAACAATGCTGAGTAGGAAGTACTTGGCTAATCAGGTGTTGTCTCAGGCTAAAATGGGGCCTGGGTGTTCCCATTTCTGGCAAAGCTTGCTTTCTGTGAATGATATATTTCAGCAATTCAGTGAGAGGGTGATGGTTGATGGAGAAAAGACTCTTTTCTGGGAGGACATCTGGGTGAATAATGCACCACTTGCAGTGCAATTTCCCAGGTTATATCAGTTGTCTTTCCAGAAAGGGATCACTGTGAAGAATTTGAAACAGCAAGGTTGGAGCATGATTCAGTTCAGGAGAACTTTGCTTGGTGATACTTTGCAACAGTGGAACTCCTTGAAAAACATGGTAGATGAAATTCAGTTGTTTGAAGGCAAAGATAGGGTAAAATGGAAAATTGGAACTTCTGGCAAATTCAGAGTTAAGGACTTATATTTACAAATGAGAGCTGAAGGAAGTTTTCCACAAAAGTTTATGTGGAAGATAAAAATTCCCATGAAGGTTAGAATATTCCTCTGGCTAATGATAAAATGTAGTGTGTTGACAAAAGATAACTTGCTGAGGAGAGGCTGGACTGGAGACTCTCATTGTCATTTCTGTAGCAAGAATGAAAGCATTGATCACCTCTTATTCACTTGTGCTTTGGCCAAGTTGATATGGCAGGTGATCATGTGTGCTTTCCAATTAGTGAGGCCCCCAGAAAATACTTCAGATTTGTTTGGGAATTGGATAAAATCCTTTCCCAAAGACCAGAGGCATTTGGTCATGTGTGGAGCATCAGCTATTTGCTGGGTGCTCTGGAAAACGCGAAATGATGTGTGCTTCAACAGAGCTATTGTTAGTGACCCGGCAAACGTGGTTTACAGACTCTGTAATGTTCTTCACAGCTGGGCATTGTTGCAGAAAAACCAAGATCGAGGAAGGTTTGAGGAGGGCGTGTTAAAGCTTAAGTTGGTGATCCGGGAAGCTTATGCCAGGACGCATGGATGGGCGCCAACGGTGGCAAGGATCTGCTGATTGCCTGCTAAACACTTGCCTTTCCTTCCTTCTTCTGTTTGATTCTGGGTTGTAAATCTAAAGTTGCTGGGTTGCGTTTAAACTATGCTCTTTGTGTTGGAGTGCTGGGAACTTGTTTTGGTGTTTCGTCGAAATTGCTCCCTAGATTGCTGTAGGTAGTTACCTAGGTATGTTGGGAGTATTTTGATGAGCACTTTCTTTTGTAATAACTGTGGCGGTTTCTTTATTGGAAATCGACGGGGAGCCCGTTGGCTCCAAAAAAAAAGTCACCGACACTTATTTCCGATCGGAGGGAGTAGTATTTATAGAGAAATCATTCAAGAACGTCCTCCATTCTATGAATAACTGATTCTAAATGTTATGTATCCATCAAACCTGATTTTGCTTTTGTGTATACTAATAACTAGTCTGGTTTGTTTAATGTGTCAATATTTGTTTCATTTTAGATTAATTTTAGAGGAGCCGTTGCTTCAGTTTTTTCCCTTGTTGCAAATAATCTTAGTAGGCCTGTGATTTAGCAATTCTTCCGTGCTTCTTCAGTTCTGCTGTACTACAAACCTTGCACATTTAGAAAAGTAGTACCCCCTACATTCCATATTAGTTGTTGCAGATTTAGTACTTCCTCCGACCCGTATTGAATGTCGGATGATTTTAGTACAACTTAGTTCAAAGTTGTACTAAACCAGCGCCACTTTTTATGGATCGGAGGAAGTACAAATTGTAGTGCTAAATCAGCAACAACTAATATGGAACGGAGGGAGTACATAATACGAGAACATGAAATGCACTTGAAATTTATCCTATCACTCAAACCAGAACACAAACCCCACAACAAATATTGTTCAAACATATATAATCTTGAAGAAATGCAAGAATTTATCTGTTCACTTTTGTTTTGCAGGACGATGCATTGATTTTGACTGGCCCAAAGAGGGGATTCATGGTATGCGATGGGTTATTCTTTGAAATTGATTTGAAGGTTATGGACGTGCATGGGAGGAAGGTCAAGGATGAAAGGCTCAGTAAAGGTTTGATGGAGCTGGATGGTATCAAGAGGCTAGCATTTCCAGATATGCATGAGGTTGAAACAGAAAGACTTGTCAGCATGCACAGCGTATTGGATTTAAGCTACATATTTGTTAGGAAAGGGGTGGAGGGCACTGTTGAGGTCAGGATTCTTGATGGACCTGCTGGATTCCATGGGAAAATTTATGCCTGCACTACAAACGTTACATGTGACATTGTGCTACATGATAGTAAAGTGAACGGCATGCTTACTGCTGGCGATAAGGGAGTTGTGCAAATGGCGCGCAGCATAGTAGGGGTCTCTGTCGATGAGTGGCTTCGGTTGACTGTAGCTGCTGCCCTAGATGGTGATGAGTTTTATTTCTGCACTGTTGAGTTTACGCCAAGGCGCAACGGATACGATGTAGAAGAAATCACATTTTGTAGCAATAAGATACTACTGAAGGTCACTTGGTCAATGTTTTTTTTCTGAGTTAAGTTTTGTTTTATTAGTCGTGCTTTGTCAGGTTCTAGTCTATCTGATTTGTTATGGTGTCAGGAGACATCTAATCTGTCTATATCCCATTATATTATATGTCTATTTGCTAGTGCAATCAATGGATTCTGACACTTTGTTCTACTAAATTTGGTCTTGCACAGCTTCAGACACTCTGTTCTACTTCCATCTTCAGTTATCTCATCTATCTTGCAAGTTGTAGCTATCCATACCAAATCTTCATTCACTGTAATCCTGAACAGTGTGTGCTCAAAGAAACTTCACTTGCTAGTAGTAAATGGTTGCTTGATAAATTACACCACGGGAATCTAGAGAAGTGGTTCTACTAATGACAGTTTTATCAACCGAACTGGTATTGCATGTCATGCAATGAACCAAGTACTGTCTTTTGGAAAGTTTCAAGAAGATATAAACCAGCAAGAAATTCAGATATCAAACTGCAGCTGACTAGATAAGAAATAAGGCATTCAGTTTCCTGTATAATTTTACATAGGATAACTTAAGAACAACAGCTCACACATACTAAGCGTCAAAAAATATGATTAACTTGGAGTTGACAGATGATATTAGAAGATCAAAGTTATCAACTGAACTGGTATGCATGTCACGCCACCAGCCAAAAAGTAATCCTGAGCAGTGTGTGCTCAGACAAACTTCACCTGCAGTAGTAAAGGGTTGCTTGATATATTTGGATCATTGGAGGTCAAGAGCTTCTAGTAACCTTTTTTACCAACTAAGCTGGTATACATATCATGTCATTAGTCAAGAAGTGATGTCTTCTGGAATGATTTAGCAATTGAGCATACACAAGTTTCAAGAAGATAGAAACCAAGCAAGAAATTCAGATTGCAACTGACTACAAAAGAAATACTAAGAAATTCAGTTTTCCATACATGGAATCACTGCTAAGAATAATAGATCAGAGTGTATATAGGCTTAAGCACAATGGGTAACACATATTAAGCGTCCAAAATATGAATAACTGGACAGATGACACTAGAAGCTTAGATTGGGCTGGAATCTTCTGAGTGTGTCTTGGTTCCTTGATTCTGTGCATCTGATCCAGTACTGCTCTGTTGCTCTTCCTCGACCACGGCAGTTTGTACGCAGTCCGACAACAACAGACAAACAGGAAGACCACACTCCAATCTTTTGTTTGGAATCCAAGTTAGTATATTATCTCTGAAGAAGACTGGTGCAACAACTCTGTAGTCGTGTGAGAACTTATTGAATTTTGGCCTCCAGGTGCAAACTAGATAGGGCAGGCAGTAGTATGGGGACATGTATGTAGCAGTGCTAACCCCAATCTCACAACAGATGGCGATGACATGAGAGCAAGGCTTGTGAAGCAGCTGCGGCTTGTTGCATGTACAGGTGGCAGTTCTACGAATTGTGGATCCTTTAGACTTATCCAAGCTGCAGGTATTCTCGGACTTCAGGTGAACAGTCACCTCCCTCTTCCTTCCCTTAACTGTAAATTTCCAATCCTCTTCCCCGCCAACAGCATTTTCAGCATCAGTGTACTTCTGAAAATATTTATGCATCTCGGCTTTCTGCATTTTGGAATTCATGTCAACCTGGACACGTTCAGGGAAGTTGATTGCTGGGTTGCCGATCGCTTTGTTTGCTGCAGCACTTCCGTTTTTGAAGTACTCTACCAAGCGCAAAAATGTCACCTCCACTATCGCACTGAGCGGAAGGCATGTTATCCCTTTCAATACAGGGTCGTTCTTGTATACATGAGCTATATCACTGCCCATGATGCCATATCTTGCTCCATCTCTGTCATATGCCAGAGACCACTTCTCCTTTGGTTTCATATGGATCCAGTCAGAGAACTTTGTTATTTTTCTGTTGTTGTCATTGGCATGATCTCCTTCCTTCACATCCTCCACTGGATCAGGTTGGCTGCATGGGTTTTCTGCTTCAAGCTCTGCCACACCATGCTCGACTGATTCTTGCTGCATTTTCCCACTAGCACCATGTTCTTTCTCCGCCATATATTTGGACGTCAACTCATCTAGCTCCTTCCAGATTTTACTGAACTTCTGGCGCCGATTCTGCTGGCAAAGTTTCTTGAACATCATCACCAGGTTCTCGTCGCCAAAATATGCAAAGAAGTTCTCAGCAAGGTCTTCCATGCACCACCGGCTTTCGGCTCTCCGCCACACTCGTTGACGGGAACACAGAAGTTCCTCCACGGCATCAATCAACTCTGTTTTGTAGTCATGTATAATGCAAATATCAGACTCATGCACCACTGCCCGCTCCAAATTCCTAAGAAACCAGAGCCAGCTTTCCTTGGTATCGGCCTCAACGATAGCACATGCTACTGGAATGGAGAAATCATTAGCATCTAATGCTACAGCCGTCAACAACACTCCTTGATATTTCCCGCATAGTGGTATGCCCTTAATGCATAGCACAGGGCGACAAGTGCGGAAGGCCTGTAAGCACTGTGCAAATGCCCAAAACATACTCCGGAGGACCCGAAAACCCTTACACCCTGCAACCTCTGCATCCTTGATGTCTACAAAACCACCAGGGTTTTTACGGGCTATTTCCTTCAGCAACCTAGGGGCAAAGTTGTGTGAATCATAAAAGGTACCGTATTCCCTCTCCATAGCAATATGTCTTGCCCTCCACACCTCCGCAGGACTAATCTGCTTGCCGTAGTAACCAGTGAGAGTGAGATAGGCTGCAAGTTCCTTAGGAGTCATTGCCAGGTCTTTCATGAGGTCACGGAAGCCGAATTGAGTCTTTGTCAGGCTTCCAGTCCCAGGCAACACAACCGTCACCAACTGAGAATAATCATCACTTACGGCTTTGAGCAAGACGTCGCGGTGCTTGATCTCTGAGGATTCTGCATACAGCATGAACTTCTGCGTCACATTTCTTTTTCTCTTCAACTTATTGGCAAAGGAACTCCAGCTTTTGTCGCTCGGAAAATAGTGTGTGTCCCAATTGCAGTACTCCATGTACCAGTCCGGTTCGTGCTCGTCGTGCAAGTCGGTGGTGCGTTGTTTGAGGAACCCGGCAACTCTGAGATCTTGTGTTTCTGGGTGGAGCCGGAACAGCTTGAAGATCCAGAGCTGTAGGTCCACAATTGACATGGACTGTGGCTGCAGCGGCAGCTCGCCGACTACGTGTGCACATTTGTTCTTTGCATAAAGGTATGAGCAATCTTCAATTAAATCATCGCCGTTCACGCTGAAAAACTCGTCTCTACATCCGTAGTACACAGGCATCTGGATTGGTTCTTCAACCTACACCACCAAACAATGCCGTACATTCAGACGAATCGAACCACCAATCAAGATTGAAAGGGGGGAGGGGGTTGACGAGTACACTAAAGTACAGAGTACAGACCTGCCGCTCGCGAGGCTTCCTCGCTGCCCTCTCAGTCGCCGTCGCCGGGGCCTTCCGCTTACTCGCGCTGGCTCCGGTACCCTATACGATTAAGATAAAAACAAACAGATTTTCAAGAAAACGATGGTGGCGAATCCTTGGAATAATATGCGCCTGAATAGCGGCGAGGAGAACTGACCGGATTGGGGGCGGGGAGCGCGATGGGGCCGGCGAGGGAGGGGGCTGCAGCGGTGTCGGCGAGTGGGTCCTCCATCGCCGCCCGGTTCGTCTGAGGAGGGTAGCGGCCGTCGGAGCCGAGTTCGGCGTGGGTTTGCATCTTGGAACTGTGGCGTGCTTGCATTTGGGGAACGGGGGAAAGAGTTATTGGTTTTCCCTCGCTTCTGGGGTTTTCCCTCCATTTTCTCGTAATGGGCCGTTCCCAAGACTCCAGCCTCCAGCTGCTGTACAAGCCTGCATTTCCATCTGCTGTTGGGCTAGTTCTAAAAAAAATATTAGGCTGGTCAAGGCTCGCAGCAGTTAACAACGAGATACCAGACCAAGACCCAGGTAGGTTTAGGCTGGTCAGCGCAGTAGGACGTCATGATGACTGAATAATTAGTTCCCCTATTAAAATGACTGCATGTTAGACTCTAAATTAGTTCCCTTTCCCCTAAAAAGTGACTATATGTTCAACTGATATGCATGTGCTGCCATCAAGCTGAGAAATAATGTCTCCTGGAATGATTTAGCTATTGAGCATATGAAAGTTTCAAGAAGATAGAAAAACAAGCAAGAAATTCAGATATTAGATTATAACCGACCAGAAAAGAAATAAGAAATTTACTTTCCTGTACAAAATGGAAGCATTGCAAATAATAATAGAGGTTCAGAGTATACATAGGATAACTTAAGCACAACGGCCAACACATATATATTAAGGGTCCAAAATATCGATAACTTGGGAGTTTGACAGATCATATGATAAGCTCAGGTTTGGCTATTCTTCTGAGCATGTCTTGGTTCCTTGATTGTGGTCAGCTGATCCATCTTCAGTTCTGCACTGCTGCTCTTCCTCTACCACGGCAGTTTGTATGTGGTCCCGCGACAGACAAGCAAGAAGACCACACTCCAATCTTTTGTCTGGGATCCAAGTTGGTGTTTCACGTTCAGATGGTACTCTGAAGTGGCGTGGAAGAATATCTCTGTACTCGCGTGAGAACTTACTGAATTTCTGCCTCCAGGTGCGAACTAGATAGGGCAGGCTGTAGTATGGCGACATGTATGTAGCAGTCCTAACCCCAATCTCACAACAGACGGCAATGACATGAGAGCAAGGCTTGTGAAGCAGCTGCGGCTTGTTGCATGAACAGGTGGCAGTTTTTCGAATAGTGGATCCTTTAGATTTATCCATGCTAAAGGTATTCTCCGACTTCAGGTGAACAGTCACCTCCCTCTTTCTTCCCTTAACTGTAAACTTCCGATCCTCTTCCCCACTATGAACATTTTCCTCAGCGACGTACGTGTAAGTCAGTTTATGCATCTCAGCTTTCTGCATTTCGGAATTCATGTCAACCTGGACACGTTCTGGGAAGTTAATTGATGGGTTGCCAATTGCTTTGTTTGCTGCAGCACTTGTGCTTTCAAAGTATTTTACCAAGCGCAGGAATGTCACCTCCACTATCGCACTGAGCGGAAGGCATGTTATCCCTTTCAATACAGGGTTGTTCTTGTGTAGATCAGTTATATCACTGCCCATGATGCCATATCTTGCTCCATCTTTGTCATACGCCAGTGACCACTTCTCCCTTGGTTTCAGATGGATCCAATCAGAGAACTTTGTTATTTTTCTGTTGTTGTCATTGGCATGATCTCCTTCCTTCACATCCTCTGCTGAATCAGGTTGGTTGCATAGGCTTTCTGCCTCAACCCCTGCCACCTCATGCTCGGCAGATTCCAGCTGCATTTCCCCTGTAGCATTATGTTCTTTCTCCACCATATATTTGGACGTCAACTCGTCTAGCTCCTTCCACATTTTACCAAACTTATGGCGTCGCTTCTGCTGACACAGTTTCTTGAACATCAACACCAGCTTCTTGTCGCCAAAATATGCAAAGAAATTTTCAGCAAGGTCTTCCATGCACCACCGGCTTTCTGCTTTCCGCCACTGTCGTTGACGACAATTCAAAAGGTCCTCCATAGCATCGATCAACTCACTTTTGTGGTCATGTATAAGGCAAACATCAGACTGATGCACTACTGCTCGCTCCAAATTCTTAAGAAACCACAGCCAGCTTTCTTTGGTCTCACCCTCAACGATAGCACATGCTACTGGAATGGAGAAGTCATTAGCATCTAATGCTACAGCAGTCAGCAGCATCCCTTGATATTTCCCACATAGTGGTGTGCCCTTGATGCATAGCACGGGCCGACAGGTACGGAAGGCCTGTAGGCACTGTCCAAATGCCCAAAACATACGCTGCAGCACTCGAAAATCCTTGCACCCTGCAACCTCTGCATCGTTGATGTCTACATAACCACCAGGGTTTTTACGTGCTATTTCCTTAAGTAACCTCGGAGCAAAGTTGTGTGAATCATAAAAGGTACCGTAATCCCTCTCCATAGCTATCTGTCTCGCCCTCCACACCTCAGCGGGACTAATGTGCTCGCCGTAGTGACCACTGAGATAAGCTACAATTTCCTTAGCAGTCATTGTCAGGTCATCCATAAGGCTGCGGAAGCCGAAGCGACTACTTGCCAGGCTTTCTGTCCCCGGCAACACAACCGTCTCCAGCTGAGAGTAATCATCACCTATGGCTTTGTGCAAGATGTCGTAGTGCTTAATCTCAGAGGATTGCACATACAACATGAACTTCTGCGTCACATTTCTTTTTCTCTTCAATTTGTTGGCGAAGGACCTCCAACATTTGTCACCATAGAAACAGTGTCTGTCCCACGGGCAGTAGTCCAAAGGAGATTCCAGATCAGAGGACTCTTCGTCAAAGAAGTCGTTTTTGTGCTGCTTGAGGAACCCCTTGATTTGGAGGTCTTGTGTCTCTGGATGGAGCCGGAACAGTTTGAAGATCCAGAGCTGTACATCCACCAATGACATGGACTGTGGCTGCAGCGGCAGCTCGCCGACTACGTGCGCACATTTGTTCTCTTCTGCAAAAAGGTCTGAGCACTCGTCCACTAAATCATTGCCGTCCACACGGGAAAACTCTTCCCAACGTCCGTAGTACACTGGCATCTGAATCGGTTCTTCAACCTGCACCATGTAATGCAACAACATAGATGCAAACAGATTTAGACTAAGCAAACAAGTACTCTAGCAAATTACCAAGCAATATTGCCAGGGTTAATTGGATAGATGTCATTGCAACTTTCAGCTATTTGAGAAATACCACTGCAACTTTATCTTTTGAGAAACGCCACTACAATTCTCCACACATTCTATAGACACCATTATGCCCAGTTAAACATATATACGAGCCAATACACACTTATTTCTGTCATACATACATATGCATGGTGGGTTCCACCTGAATCAGTTTAAACGTGACATAGTAAAGTTGGAAAAAGCATGCAATAAAATTGTGATCGAATAAAAATAGATAAAATAATAAGAACTCTTAAAGTTGCAGGTTCAACATCTCAACATACATAATATAATATTTGATTTCAGGTTTAAATGTGCATCACAAACATTTAGAATAGCTCTAGGATCAGATGTCCGTCATAAAGTATTTGACATGCTTACAGTATAGCTCCAGGTTCAAGTACGAACGCAGTTTTTCCACATAGTCTTGGACCCCTTGGTCTTATCCAACAGCCATGAACACGTCAAGATTCATGCAAGGACAGTTTGCACAAAACTACCTGCACTTGTCTACTTTCCTCTCCCTATAGTACCGAAGATGTACAGGTACACTCTGATTCTGTCCCGTGCTCTATCGAGACACACGCACTCTCCCCTTTTCTCTCACACGGCCAAGATGAGATGTCGCCGTCTGCTGTCTTCCTCACCTCCGACGGCAATGGCCATGGCCACCACCAAAAGTGCTCCAGCTAGGTAGATCCGGTGGATTCATGTCCACTCCCACCTCGATGGGAAGGAGGGCCACGGTGGTTGCGGCAGGATCGCAGAGAGTCACGGCGGACGGCGTCCGGTGGCGGGATCATAGAGGGACCTGAACGATCTAATTGGTAGTGCCATTGTGGTTGATGCTAGTAAAATGAGAGGTTCCTGAACGATCTAATTGGTAGTGCCATTGTGGTTGATGCTAGTAAAATGAGAGGTTCCTGAACGATCACTTCCATATTCATGTATTTTCTTTGGAGCTGTCGGTTCATTCTCCAAATAAAAAATGACAGATTAAAGCAAAACATGGGGTATTTTGTGCAAAAAAAGTAAGGACTGACAGATTATAAACTGTTGTGATTGAGGGGCTTTCTAAAATATCTAGAAGGCAGCGCACAGATCTGAAAGCAAGATTAGATGGTCCGAGATAAGACCGAGACCCTCATCAGTATGTGGTTTTACTTTGTTGGTTCAAGTATAGACAATTCATGTACAGCTCAAACGGTTATGAATGGTGATAAATTTGACCTTTAAAGTAGTGGTTTGTACTACTAACCGGGGTGGGCCTACTATTTATATGTATGTACAACAGAAATATAAGTGTATATTGTCTGATACATGTGTTTTCAAAATGTACATAGAATTTTAGTGGTGTTTTCAAAAGATGAAAATTACAGTGGCATTTCTCAAATAGCTGAAAATTGCAGTGACATATATTCAATTAACCCAGATTGCCGGGGCCAGCGGTTTGATGGATACAGTGAGTGAAGTACAGACCTGCCGCTTGCGAGGCTTCCTGGCAGCCGTCGCTGCCGTCGCCGGGGTCTTCCGTTTCCTCGCGCCGGCGGTGGCACCCTGCGAGATCAAATCCCACAGATTTTCAAGAAAAGCTCAGGGCGGGGATTCGTCAGGGCGGCGAATCCATCGAGTTGTACCCAGAGGCGGGGCGGTGAGGAGATGGGATCGGACCTGGTTGGGGGCGGGGAGCGCGTCGAGTCTATCGAGGGAGGGGGCTGCAGCAGCGGCGGGGACGCGTGGCTCCTCCATCGCCGCCGGGTTCGTCGGCGCAGGGTTGCGGCTGTCGCCGTCGCCGTCGGAGCCGAGGTCGGCGCGGGTTTCCATCTTGGAACTGTGGCGTGGCGCGCGGATTTGGGGAACGGGAGGAGTTTTCCCTCGCTTCTCGAGGGTTTTCCCTCCATTTTCAGGTGATGGGCCATTCAAGAGTCAGTCTGTGAGTTGATGGACGTTTCAGCCTTTACTGGCCTATTGTTGGGCCTGCCTCGAGGAAGATTGAAAAGGAATCCCTAATCCTCGCTTACTAATTTTATGTTTCCCTAAAAAAACTAATTTTATGATTCTACCCCTAAAAAAAGTAATTTTATGATTCTATAAAAAACTAATTGTATACTTCTCTTTTAAAAATCGTCTCTCTAGAAATAAGTTTTTAACCATTTTATTTTCTGAGAAAAACATGAAAGGGGGACAGGAAAGCATCTGCGATTTATAAGTCAGAATAGATTGTCTAAGCAAAAATCATACGGTAACAACACACATCATACAAACGAGATGTAGCCCCCACCGGTCGATAGTTTAAGAAAACAACATACAATGCACCATCAACGCACAAGCATAAAAAGGCCTAGCAAAGAGTTGATCAACGATGCAACATTATCTTTGCACATGCCATATCATTTGTTTTCGATTTAATAAATATGCTGGATGCTGCGTTCCTACAGTTTCCCAATAAAAGCATATAACATAATAGCATTGCTCTTTTTGTTACGGACCAGTGTGGCATAACCAGCAGGCTGAAAGAAGCGGAAACCACAAAAAATAAAGCTCGAGCTCCATACCGGTTCGACCTAGGGCTCTGGCGATTTGCGATCGCCAGGGCGACTAGGGTTTTCGCCTCTCCTGGCCGGAGTCCGCTCCGGTTGGAGAGTTCTTATTCGACTCGATCGCGGAGATCGGGGTGCTTGAAGGCTGGGCGACGCTCTGTGGCCCGGACGGGAATCGGCTCGACGCGAAGTTCCAGGCGATCGCAGGTGCAAGCTCCGGGCGGAAGGATGTCGACGCAATCGGAGTCAAGCGGGGTCGGGGGAACCTCAGACCAAGGCAGAAAGAAAGGGGAATCAATTGAGGAGATGCTGCTACGTCTGGGCATTGAGGAAGATGGGGCGGATGACCTAGTTTTTGAGGAAGAAGAAGATGCTCCCAAGGAGGGGATAAAGTGGATGGCTCTTGCTCGAGTTCATACAGATAATTTCTTTAGCCCTCAAACTTTCGAGCAACACATGCGATATGCGTGGAGTCCTGCAAAGGAAGTGTTATTTCATGCTCTTGAGGATAATCTGTTCACAATTCAGTGCTCGTGTCTCGGCGATTGGATGAAAGTGGAAGAAGAAGGGCCATGGCTGTTTAGACAACATGCGGTAATCATAGAGAAGTACGATGGTCTGACGAGTACTGATAATATTGATCTGAATTTTCTTGCAGTGTGGATCCAAATTCACAAACTGCCGGTGGGATACAGGAAGGTTCCTTTGATCACAAACCTCACCGAGAAGAAAATTGGAAAAGTCATGAAGGTAGAGAAGGATATCCCGGGGGTCTGCAACTTCGTCAGGGTTAGGGTGAAAATTGATGTTAGAAAGCCTCTTGGACGGTTTGTCTCGATCTCGAGGGAAGGAAAGAGAGAAATCTATCAAGTCAAATATGAAAAAATGCCAAAGTTCTGTGGTGTCTGTGGCTTGGTAGGTCACTCCCATCTTGAGTGTGGAACGGGAGAACACGACGTTGACAAGCTGCAATGGGGTGACTGGTTGAAAGCGGACTGGGATACCTGGAGGGGAAGGGGAAATAGAGGTGGCCGTTCTGGTACCCGTGGGGGGCGTCGCGCTCCAATGGACGCAGGGCCTATGAGCGGTAATGGAGGGCGAGGTTTTGCAGGACGTCAACAAAGCTGGAGGTTCAATGCATTACCTCTACGTCGGGAAGAGGAGTCTGATGACCCGGATCTTCAGGACACTGGAACAAGCCCGGTTAAAAACCCTGATATTCATATGAAAGATAGTGATTCAACGGAAACGAATGCCAAGAGGCGGTTGGCTCTGGAGTATGGTGATGAGGATATTAACAGTGATGGGAACCTTGATGATATGCTCGTTAATGAAGAGACCCCAAGAAGAGTTGCTGTTGCTGACGATGCGACTGAACGGATAAAACGCTCAAAGAAGGCCGGAGCTTCCTCCCCTTCACTAGGATCGGCGGGTTCCCGAGGGGAACCTGTCCGGTCGCAATGAGGATATTCGCTGCGAACTGTCAGGGTTTGGGTAATCGCCCGACAGTTCGCTCTCTTCTGCATGTTCAGAAGTTAAGTAACCCCGATGTGATGTTCTTGTCGGAGACTCACCTCGATACTTATCCGGCAGATTGTTTGATGAGAAGGCTACAGATGGATTTCAAGATAGTCAATCCTACATCTTCTCGTCGAGGAGGTGTCCTGCTTTTGTGGCGAAGAGGTATTAATATTCAGCAATTGTTTTCTCATCCAAACTATATTGATGTTATTATTCAGGAGAGTTCGGAGAAGACTTGGAGATTAACTGGTATTTACGGAGAACCACGATGGGAAGATAAGTACAAAACTTGGGATAGAATGAGAGAGCTGCATGCGCAGAACAATTTACCTTGGGTGATGATTGGTGACTTCAATGAGATCCTTTATTCTCATGAAAAGGAAGGCGGGAATTCTCGCCCTCAACAGTTTATGCAAGCTTTCCGTGATGCCGTCAACGACTGCGATCTGGAGGATATTGGATTTGCAGGAGACCCCTTTACATGGCACAGAGGGCAGGTTAGGGAACGTCTTGATAGGGCTTTAGCTTCAAACACTTGGCTAACCATGCATCCGGAGGCTATTCTGCAACATCTGGAGTGTATGAGATCTGATCATCGTCCTATCCTTCTTGATACCGAGCCTCAGGTGTCCAATGGTAATTCCGGTAAAGTAAAAAGATTTGAAGCAAAGTGGCTCCAAGAAGACTCTTTCCGTGAGGTGGTAGAGCAGGCTTGGCAGCGAGCTGCTCTGGAGGTTGTTAATTCAGGTGTTCATGCAAAATTGGATCACCTGCATTCTTCGCTTCATGATTGGGACAAAGATTTCTTGAAAAAACCGCAGCGACGTATTCGTACAGCCCAGAGGAAGCTGGAGCGTGCTATGGCTGGTCCTATCACAGCTGAAAATGAGCTTATTGCAAAAGAGCAGGCAGAGCTTATTGAGTTACTTTTGGAGCAAGAAGAAGTTCATTGGATGCAACGATCCCGAACAAATTGGCTTCAGAATGGTGACCGGAATACCTCGTTTTTTCACCAATTTGCCTCGGCCAGAAGGAAAAAAAACCGGATCTTAAAACTTAAACATGATGACAATTGGGTTGAAGGTACCAGTAATCTAAAACCAGTTATTTTGCAATATTTTACTAACCTTTTTTCTTCTGAAGTTCAGATGGTTGATCCGAATTTCCTGGAGAAAATCACTCCGAAAGTAACACCTCTTATGAATGAAAATCTCCTGGCTCCGTTCTCAGCTGAGGAGGTTAAGAAAGCAGCTTTTAGTATTGGTGATCTTAAGGCGCCTGGGCCTGATGGTCTCCATGCAATTTTTTATAAGAGATTTTGGAGTTTGTGTGGAGATGAAATTACACAAGAAGTGCTATTGGCAATGGAAACTGGAATTATTCCTGAGGGATGGAACGATACCACGGTGGTTCTTATTCCAAAGGTGGACAATCCAGAATCTATCTCCCAATATCGACCTATTTCCCTCTGCAATGTTATTTACAAGATAATTTCGAAGATGCTTGCGCAGAGGCTGAAAATTATTCTCCCGGATGTTATCTCCCCGATGCAGAGTGCTTTTGTTCCTGGTCGACTCATTACTGATAATGTTCTGGTGGCTTATGAGTCTGTTCATGCAATAAAAAACAAAAGGTCTGGCAATATTGGGGCTTGTGCGGTTAAACTTGATATGCATAAGGCTTATGATCGAGTGGAGTGGGTATTCTTAGAGAATATGTTGAGAAGGCTTGGTTTTGCTGAGAGATGGATTTCTCTTATGATGGCTTGTGTTAGCTCAGTAAGATATCAGGTGAGGTTCAATTCGGAGGAGACTGACTACTTCTCTCCAACGAGAGGTCTACGTCAAGGGGATCCCCTTTCCCCGTATCTCTTCCTTTTGTGTGCAGAAGGATTATCCAGTCTGTTGCTGTATGAAGAAGAAGTTGGTGGCATTGCAGGGGTTAGAGTGTGCAGAAATGCACCATCAGTCTCACATCTACTTTTTGCTGATGATTCTCTTATCCTCATGAAGGCGGACACGAATAATGCAACTTCCTTACAGCAAGTTCTGGATACTTATTGTGCTAATTCAGGTCAGTTGGTCAGTTTGGGAAAGTCGAGCATCTTCTTTTCTCCAAATACCAATGCTCTTTTAAGAGCTGAAATTTGTCAAGCGCTGCATATTACAACTGAAGCAATATCTGATAAATATCTTGGGCTACCTGCTTTGGTGGGAGCGGACAGGAGTGATTGTTTTGAGCACTTTATTGAGAGAATCATCCAGCGTATCAATGGATGGAAGGAAAAACATCTCTCTATTGGTGGTAAGGAAATTTTATTAAAAGCTGTTGCTCAAGCTATCCCGGTCTATGCTATGTCAGTGTTCCAAATTCCGAAGAATATTTGTAAACGTATGATGGATGCAATTTCGAGCTTTTGGTGGGGTGATGACGAGAATAACAGTAAAATGCATTGGCTAGCTTGGTGGAAGCTGTGTTACCCGAAAAGAGAAGGAGGTATGGGTTTTAGAGACTTCCACTCTTTTAACCTTGCTATGCTTGCTAAGCAAATTTGGCGTCTCATATCTAATCATGATTCGCTTTGTGCTCGGGTTTTGAAAGCTAAATATTATCCAAACTATGACATTTTATCGGCTGGACCGAAGGCGGGCTCCTCCTTCACTTGGCAGAGCCTTGTGGCGGCTATCCCCACCTTTAAACGTGGATATATCTGGAGAGTTGGTACGGGAGAAAATATTAATATATACACTGATCCTTGGATCCCCTCGAGCCCGAACAGGATGATTATTTCTCCAAGGGGTCCAGGAGCTATATCCAAAGTCGCTGATCTGATTGATACATCCAATGGCACTTGGGACGCTGAGCTGCTACGCTCTCTCTTCTTGGAGGTTGATGTCAATCGCATACTGCAAATTCCTCTCAATGTTCAGGGTTTTGATGACTTCATCGCTTGGAATTATAACAAGAATGGCCGGTATTCTGTTAAATCAGGCTACCATCTCCAATGGCGTCACACTTTTGGTCCTAGGGCGAATCAGCTTGCTCTCCCCGGTACTTCGGCCTTGAATCCTGTTTGGAATGCTATTTGGCGACTTAAACTCCCTAGCAAGATTAAGATCTTTGTTTGGCGTGCTTTGCATGGTGTAATCCCCCTTAAATCTATTCTGGCTAACAGGCATGTGGGGACGAGTGGGCAATGTCCAGTCTGTTTACTCGCCGCGGAAGACGTTAAACATCTCTTATTCCAGTGCGAGACAGCTAGAGATCTCTGGAGATCGTTGGGGCTGCTGAATGTGATTGATGAGGTTTTACAGATCGACCGTTCTGGTTCGGTGATTCTTGAGCTTCTTTTTAGGGGGCAAGATTTGATGATGCCTGGTTTTTCTTCGGTGGGACTGAAAGAAGTTGTTGCTGTTACGTGCTGGTATTTATGGTGGATTAGGAGAAGAAAAACCCATGATGAATCGGTGCCCCCTGTCTTTCGCTGTAAAATGTCTGTGTTGGCCATAGCCAATGCGGCTAGTGTGAGGGGTAAACCGATCTTGATCTTACATCACTGGGAAACTCCTTTGTCTAGACAACTAAAAGTGAATGTTGATGGCTCTTTCCACCTAGAGGAGCGCGAAGGCGCAGCCGGGGCTGTTATCCGTGACTATGAAGGTAAATTCATTGCGGCTTCCTCTATTTTTCTTACTAACATCTCTTCGGCTGGTGTAGCGGAAGCGATGGCTATGAGAGAGGGACTTGCCCTAGCTAACCGACTTGGATGCAATAACGTTATAATGGAGTCGGATTCCCTGGAGACCGTTGATGCCTGCACTGGCGCTGAATCTTGGTGGGGTGAATCAGCGGCGATCTTCGCGGATTGTGTGGACCTTGCTGCGCTTATTGGAAAAGTTGTTTTCAAGCACTGCCCGCGAGAGGCTAATGAAGTAGCTCATGAGTTAGCAAGTAATAGTTTCTCAACTAGGAACTCGTATAATTGGGTGGATGAGCCGCCCGACTTTATTATCTGTAAACTGTTGAACGATGTAACCAAACGATGAGACAGGCTGCAAGTTTCTGACGCACTCTTTTCCTTACCAGGGTACCTAAGGGGACTGGAAGGTTTTTAATGAGGCGGCTTGCTAGCCTTTTATATATGAGTGTTTATTTCAAAAAAAAAGCAGGCTGAAAGAAGCATGTCAGGTGTCAACACTTAATGGCAAGTCTCTGTAGCTGTGTGTGTTTGTGGAGGATGCGTGGCATCACTGTTTAGTAATTATGTTGGATAAACACATTAGTACACAGGAGCAGTGCCAATATTTATTTTTACATGGTTACTTAGTTCTACAGGTTGCCTGACATAAATAGTACAACAGGCTGTGTTGACAAAATAGATATCTTCATATAGACTCTTTTTCAACACGTACTGGATAATTGTTACTCTCCCTCCGTTCGGAAATATAAGATATTTTAGCTTTGTGAAGTGAGTGTATCTAGACATGTTTTAGTGTATAGATTCGCTCAAATCTATACACTAAAACATGTCTAGATACACTTACTTCATAAAGCTAAAATATCTTATATTTCTGAACGGAGGGAGTAGCTTCTTGGGCTAACTTGGTTTGTTGCTGCAGATGAAATTTCAGTGTTCACTGCAAGGTGTCGGGGATATAACCCCGGGTATACCAAAGTTCCCTTTTATTATGACTAATATGCATTGTATATACCGGATTATATGTGCAGGATAATAAAAAGCAAGTAATCAGCAAGGTTGGGCCGGATTATATATATCTCCCTAGGCCGGAACATACCCTTCTGGGCCGGAACTAAGCAGCTCAGGCCGACATATATTGTCCCAGGCCAGAATAAGCTCCTAAGCCGGCTGGGCCGAGGCAATCAAGCCCAGCTGGGCCGCCATCCCGCTCCACTCCTGCCCCGGCTGGGCTTCCCGGCTCGCCTCCCTCCGGCTGGGCCGCCAGACCGCATCCCGGCTGGGCCTCCTGGACGCGTGCCCCGGCTGGGCCGGCGTCTTCGCCCCCGGCTGGGCCGACGCCTTCGCCCCCGGCTGGGCCAGGATACTCCTCTCCAGCTGGGCCGGTTTGCCTCCTCCGGGCCGGCGCTTCCCCCAGGCCCGGATTCCTAGGTAGGCCGGGATTCATTTATTCCGGCCGGGCTGCTATCTGTGCACTATTCCGGCCGGGCCAGGCCGGGATTCCCCTGGCCCAGGCCGGATT
Organism: Dactylis glomerata; assembly: GCA_007115705.1. Classification (NCBI taxonomy): domain Eukaryota; kingdom Viridiplantae; phylum Streptophyta; class Magnoliopsida; order Poales; family Poaceae; genus Dactylis; species Dactylis glomerata. Next base: position 449,051 of record QXEO01000072.1, read on the forward strand.
ATCTGTCTCTTGGCCGACTTAGCCCCTCCTGGGCTGGGATTTCCCTCCTCTGAGACATATTATTCATCCGGCATCGACTCCATTGCTTTGTGCTAGTCCTGGGACGCCTCTAGGCTCGGACTGGCACATCCTCCATCGTTATATACTGGTCTTGGGACGCCCCTTGGCTCAGACCAGCATACTCTACATCTCCTAGTCAGCCTTATCCTCAGGAGGAGGATAAGACTGATGACATGGAGGTCTAGAAGACAACAGCTAGAAGACGAAGACCAAGTACTCCAAGGACAGACATCGATGGGACAAGCCCATGACGACGACACCAGCCATAGTACCAAGGACGGTACCGTGATGATGAAGGCTACAGTGTGACAAGACCCCAGTAGTCAAACTCAGCTATAGTGCATGTGCACTATGCAGTGGGCCTCACCTTGTCCCCTGGGCACCCTATATAAGGGGCACCAGGGGGAACGAGCAGCCCAGCCTTCAGAGGAGGCTCATTTCTCTATCGCTCCATGGGAGCTCTCCTTCTTGAGTAGCACTAGCTCTTTAGCTCCTGCCCAGTGCAGCCTTAGATAGGCAAGATGAACAGCTCAAGGAGCACCATTGTAGCTTTCATGTGTAGCTCATATAGATCAGACATGCAGGAGTAGGGGTGTTACCTCCTCACGAGGGCCCCGAACCTGGGTAGCTTGGTGTGTTTGCAGTGTGTTTTGTGCGTGGTCTTCACCGCGCTTTCCCTCCTCCGGATCCGCCAGTGTACAATCGGCCCCAACTTAAGCCACCCTGTGGCATATGCTCGTTCACCACGATGACATTTGGCGCCCACCGTGGGGCTGATCAAGGCGCTGGTAGGAGTACATCCGGACGGGATCTTCTTCATCAGCTCGGGGGCTCGACATCAGCATCGCCTCCGAGCACTGCAGGTCTTCTTCAGCTTCCCGGGCTGGCATCAACTCGCTCGGGCCGGCATACGGTTGTCCCGGATCTACATCAACATTTCTGGGCTGGCATATTCCTCCCCGGGCCGGCACTCGGCTTCCTCGGACCGGCATATATATGTCCCAACCGACTTTGGTGGGCCTGGGCCGGCATACGCATGTCCCGGCCGACGTTGGAGGTCTGTGGGCCAGCATAAAAGCTGTTCCGGTCGAATCTGGCTGGCATAAGGGCTCCCAGGCCGAAATCGGTTGAGCTGGGCCGGCGCTGGTAATTCAGGCCGCGTCCGGCCTATCCCGGCCCGGCTGGGCCGTCCTGTTCGGCTCCCGGCGTCATCAGCGCCCTGGCGTGCTGGCCCTTCGGTCTTGGGCCTGGTCCGGCGTCGCCAGTCCCGGCCTGGCCCATCTCGTTTCCGCCCCGGCCGGTTTCCCATGCTCAAGAAAGGACGTGGGCCGGAATCTGATTGCTCCGGCTGGGCTGCTACCTCCGGGCGCCGGCTAGGCCCCGCCTGAGCTGCGGCCGCACGCCAGTCCCGGCCTCCAGCAGATTGGCGCCTGCAGGCCGCGTCCGGATCGGGCCGATGCTGCCAGGCCGGCACGGCAAGCGCGTGCGGCTCGTGCCAAGTCTCAAGAGCGCCAGCGATCGTTCCGCCTCTTCCCCAGGTAAGTACCTGTGTGATTACGATTTAAGTCGGGCTAGCATAAAATGATAGTGGGGGTAACGCCCATAAGTAAAATTTATTATCTCTTCGGGTTGAGTGTGTCAACCCGAGGGCTAGCCAGCTTGCCTGAAATTTAGTATCTTCTTACTAGAAACTATAACTCGGGGGCTAGGCATAAGCCTAGCCAGTCATTGCTATACTACCGTTCTAGTTTAAATTAGTTTACATACTAGCATGCCTGCTTACCAGTATTTCTCCTGTATGTCTGTCTATATGTCAAGTGCTATATGTATGCTGCAAACAGTATTATCAGTTTCAGTTTATATATCTACAGTCTTATGCAAAGTTTTATCTTGGCATGTTATATGCCGGCTTTGTATGCCAACAATAGCATGTTAAATTCTATGACTTAGAGGGTAACTCATATCTTAGACTTAGTCTCTATTACTGTAAGCAAGTTGCTGTAATAAGTTTTACGTCTTTACATATATCAGTCTATATACCTACTACAGTGCTATAGTCAGTATGCCAGTTAATATATCAAGTTCAGTATCTATCAATATGCCAAGTGCTATGAGTACCACCTTGCATAGAAACTACTGTTTATTTTTGCTATGACAAGTCTAGTACCTGTTTTGGCTATTTGCTATGTGTTATATGCCGGCTGTTATATGCCAAGGCTCATATGCCAGTTTTTATATGTTGAATACCATGTGCTAGCTACTGTAAGTTTACAGTCATATCAGTTTATATGCCAATCTCAGTACCAGTTGCTATATGCTCTATGTCAAATCTCGCATGCCAGTTAAAGTATACTTGCATTTATATGCCGGCACATGAGTGCCAAATCTTTCATGTGAATTGCTAAGTTAGCTTATATGTCAATCTCAGTTGCTATATGTCAAACTGCTATATCTCCGTCTATATGCCAAGAGCTTTATTTCATATGCTATATACCGAATGCTATGGGCTATATGCCAAATTCCATATGCTAGATTGCAATATGCCAAATGCTATGACCATTACTATGTCTTTTAGTATGACTACAGAATAGGTTGGACATCTCATTATATATATATATCTCTACTACCCGGCTATGACTCTCCATATTGCCGTTATAGAGAAGAGATCACTATTATACCAGTATGGCATCAACTTAAATCTCAGGTCACAGGTATTTCAGTTTGTCAGCATATCAGGGTATCAAATAATAACTCAAGACACATGTATTTCAGTATGCCGACATATCATGGCATCGATCAAAATCTCCATATCACCGTTTATTTCGGTATGCCACCATATCACGACATTCTATAATCCTTTCAGTCATCGCCAATTCTGGCTCAGTAATATATCGAGACAGCGATCTCAAAGCTAACAAATATCATATCTCTTATCATATCCGGTCTAACAGAGTATCCCGGTTTGACATATTGACATAACTTATCAGTTGACATACTAACAAGTGCCCAGTGATGGTACAGCCCAAGAGGCATATCAGTATACCGGCATTGTCAAAGCAGACAGTGTCGATGAGACATAGCCTAAGAGGCGAAGTGTCGATAAATAGCCCAAGAGGCAAAGCAGCCTAAGAGGCAAAGAAGCCCAAGAGGCAAAGTAGCCCAAGAGGCAAAGTAGCCCAAGAGGCAAAGTAGCCCAAAAGGCAAGCCCAAGAGGCAAAGCAATATTCCGGCATCGTTTAAAGCTGACGATGTCGATGAGACATAGCCCAAGAGGCAAAGTATCGATATAGCCAAATAAGGCACAATAGTATTCTGAGATAGCCCATAAAAGCCAGCATATCAGATATATGTCAAACAGGACATTACCTATGATGGCATGAGATAAAATTGGCCTGTGCAGGCCAGCATATCATTTTTATGAGTATGTGAGTTTGGGACTTTGGTATATTATTGTTGAAGCCTGTGCGCGACTCTGCGAGTCCCCCACAGCCTCGGGGGCTAATGTCGGGGATATAACCCCGGGTATACCAAAGTCCCCTTTTATTATGACTAATATGCATTGTATATACCGGATTATATGTGCAGGATAATAAAAAGCAAGTAATCAGCAAGGTTGGGCCGGATTATATCTCCCTAGGCCGGAACATACCCTTCTGGGCCGGAACTAAGCAGCCCAGGCCGACATATATTGTCCCAGGCCAGAATAAGCTCCTAAGCCGGCTGGGCCGGCAAGCCTTCCCCTGGCTGGGCCGAGGCAATCAAGCCCGGCTGGGCCGCCATCCCGCTCCGCTCCTGCCCCGGCTGGGCTTCCCGGCTCGCCTCCCTTCGGCTGGGCCGCCAGGCCGCATCCCGGCTGGGCCTCCTGGACGCGTGCCCCGGCTGGGCCGGCGTCTTTGCCCCCGGCTGGGCCGACGCCTTCGCCCCCGGCCGGGCCGGGATGTCTTCCCCGGCTGGGCCGGGATACTCCTCTCCAGCTGGGCCGGTTTGCCTCCTCCGGGCTGGCACTTCCCCCAGGCCGGGATTCCTAGGCAGGCCGGGATTCATTTATTCCGGCTGGGCTGCTATCTGTGCACCAGCCGGGCCAGGCCGGGATTCCCCTGATCCAGGCCGGATTATCTGTCTCTTGGCCGACTTAGCCCCTCCTGAGCTGGGATTTCCCTCCTCCAAGACATATTATTCATCCGGCATCGACTCCATCACTTTGTGCCAGTCCTGGGACGCCTCTAGGCTCGGACTGGCACATCCTCCATCGTTATATGCTGGTCTTGGGACGCCCCTTGGCTCAGACCAGCATACTCTACATCTCCTAGTCAGCCTTATCCTCAGGAGGAGGATAAGACTGATGACATGGAGGTCTAGAAGACAACAGCTAGAAGACGAAGACCAAGTACTCCAAGGACAGACATCGATGGGACAAGCCCATGACGACGACACCAACCACAGTACCAATGACGGTACCGTGATGATGCAGGCTACAGTGTGACAAGACCCCAGTAGTCAAACTCAGCTATAGTGCATGTGCACTATGCAGTGGGCCTCACCTTGTCCCCTGGGCACCCTATATAAGGGGCACCAGGGGGAACGAGCAGCCCAGCCTCCAGAGGAGGCTCATTTATCTCTCGCTCCATGGGAGCTCTCCTTCTTGAGTAGCACTAGCTCTTTAGCTCCTGCCCAGTGCAGCCTTAGATAGGCAAGATGAACAGCTCAAGGAGCACCATTGTAGCTCTCATATATAGCTCATATAAATCAGACATGTAGGAGTAGGGGTGTTACCTCCTCACGAGGGCCCCGAACCTGGGTAGCTCGGTGTGTTTGCAGTGTGTTCTGTGCGCGGTCTTCACCACGCTTTCCCTCCTCCGGATCCGCCAGTGTACAATCGGCCCCAACTTAAGCCACCCTGTGGCATATGCTCGTTCACCACGACGACACAAGGAAAAGAGTCAATAATGTTGGTCCTGTTGAGATTTTTGTCTTGTGTGTCAAGTTTATCTCAGAATCTGACCTGGCAAATGTGCGAAAACTCCGTATGGAGGCCGAGCTACATGTAGCTCGGTATCTCCGTTGTCCAATTCAGTTGGCGATCTGTGCTACAGGTGTATCTTGCAGTCGTATAGGTCGTTAGATTATTTGTATTTGCCTGACGTATTCACTGTGGCACAGGTTCCAGCCCACGTGAGTCGGCACGTCTTAAATAGCTTGTGACGAGTCTGCTCGCTCAGAACGATGTGCGGCCCATCCCGCCCTATGTGCCAGCACGCCACATCGGGCGTAAGATCAAAATGTGGTAAGCAAGATTTTTTCAGCAGACGTTGACAGTTTCAAATCTTCAAACTCTGTTTACCAGACAAACAACACATTTACCATTTACATTATCACAGAGTTTATCGTTATTCCGTTTATATACCCCGTAAGGAAGAAAAACATGATGAAATCAAAAGAGCCGCAACAAGTGCACTCCCGATGGCCTGTCAGGCCACAACTAGAACACCTGGGTGACTTCCTGGGAGTTTTGGGAGCATCACCACGCTGAGGACAGCTCTTGTGACCTTGCTCCCTGCAGATTGGACAAAATCTCGACCTTTTCACTCGCATCTCATAGGGAGAATTATCTCTGCTTATTGTAGGTCTCTCGCCCTTCGACCCACCTGGCCGCTTCTTCTCCAACGCGCTGAAGGTAGCCGAACCATGAGAACAGCTGTTTTCTGAAATGGCAGCCCCTGCCTCTATTGCATGGACAAAGTCATTGTCAGTACAATCAGGTAAATTCAACTTGCCCTCAAGCACCATTCCATCCCTGACACTGCTGACTTTTTCCAAGTTTTATAGAGATCTTTCATCTTTTCCATTGCAATTGTGTATGATAAAACATTTGCGTCCCCCAGCTGCACCACCTCGAGAGCTTGCAAGTACAACCTCGAATGCCCATAAGTTGCATTCTTTGGTCGACCCTAATCTTTCTGATACATCAAGAATTCTGCAGGCAGTATGTCTCTTGCTTCCTTTGTCTATCACTTCATAATATGCTTGGCAGGAATCTGCAGCACAACATGCTTTACCAATTACCATGACTTGTGGACGACACAAGCAATAAATTGAACATCTATCTACTTCTACTATATACTAAAAGCACAATACGGAGGTCTAAAACAGAGACACCACGTTGATCCACATCATTAAAATTTTATTAGCCGTTAGATCTATATTTTAATGATCAAGATTGAAAGATTTTACGTAACAGAGTAACAGGTATAAACACATATTTTGTAGACAGCTTGACACGTACTAGGAAAAAAAGAGTCCAGAAGAAAAAAAAAGTGTCCAGAAAATATACGTGAGACCGTCCATAGCAACAAAAAAAAGGAGTCTAGAGGATGTACGGCTCCAACATAGATTTGCTTAAACAAAGTGATTATCCAATTTATGCACGTGACCTACGTAAAGCTAACGCTACAGCTGATTTGCATAAATATAACTGCCGATCAACAATTTCAATGATTTATAAGGATATGAATATCAAATATACAAAAATAATAAATATGAAAAAGTTTAATTAACCATGCATTTAAATTGAGTCCGTACATGTCGACATCTTTGCGCACACCTATTTTTAGCGCCAAATTTATCTTTTTTTTACACTGGCCACCGAGTAAGTTGATTTTTGTGAAGCGACTTTGTGCTATGGGTGTGTGAATTTTTTGTTTGCATTTTTATGACATGTTAAAAGACATCAAATAAAGGAAGCACACCAACTTTTATGACATGAGTGCATTGACGTGAAGTCGTGAAGAACACACCGACCTATCATAAGTAAATTACAAATGAGAAATTGATTAGTATCTCCCTAGCCACCTTTATCACTAAAGTTGAACAGAACAACTAGAGAATGGAACGAATGGAACTGTAAATGATTATTTGGCCGTATATCTTTTTTGTATGATAGAAAACTTGCTCCACAATAGGAGAAATCAAACAAAATCTTTCTTATTTCCAATGACAACGCAAAATCAAACTCCTGAAAGAACATTTTGCTCCTATCAGACATTTGTGTTCATATGGTCACAAATACAACCCAACGATTATTCTTACCTAAATTATTTTTGATAATATCGTATTAATCCCCACGATCTAGAACTATCGCAAAAAAAATAGTACAATGCAAAAAGGTCTATGTGTGGAAAATTATCACAGAAATTTAAAACTTGCACAATCAATGTAATGTAATGTAGCCAATCTTTATTATTGGACAAATCTACAACTTCTCATTCAAGCAGATGGTGCACACCAAACTGATTATTCATACCAAAAAACTAAACGAAAAACATCAAAATCTACTACAATATGAATTTCTTGCATTTATCAAATATGTACATAAAGTACATTACACTAAAAATGAGACATACTAGAAATTCTAATAAAGGGAAAAACTTCTAACTAACAATTTAATTGACCCATTTTGATAAGTGGACCAAAACTCTCTAGATATTCATAAGTTCTCCTCAACAAATAATTCTTGATTCGTCATCATATAGAACTTCAAGTATCCATATCACAAAAGCAGAAATATTAAAAAAGCATAATGTGGCACATGAAATACATGCATGCAAGGAATTCGCTCGTCAAAGCAAAACATCTACTACCATTAGTTTGGCGGATCATATTTTTATTAGTAGACCACAAAAGAAGATTATCATAACTATGCATACTAATACATAGACCAATATTAATATATCCAAGTAGATCCCAATCAAAATATTTTGGCAGTTGTACTTAGGCATTCACAATCATAGATCGTCATAAATATAATTATGCGCCTATCACAACCGTAGATCTTCATAAAGCATATTATTTCTAATAATTATTAATAATAGAACAATACAATACAATTAAAGGATTTCATAAGTGTAAACCATCAAACTACTTTACAATAGATCCTAAGTATTAGTTGGATACTTGCACTGCAACAATGTATATGTTGCACACGGTATAAGAATGTTGCACTTGACAGTAGACACACTAATCCAAACTCGATGACCCTTGTGGATACAATAATTTACCAGTGTCGGTTTGGAAGGCACCCACATGAAAGTCAGCAGAGGAGTATGCTAGGCTCAATGCTTGCTAAATTTAACGGATTAAAGCTCAACAAGCAGTTAATTCATTCATTTTATCCTGAACATTATGAAGATGATATGAATCGCCAGGATGCATCGATTGCTCTGTACATCTTTTTTAGTGTAACAAGGTCAACTAGATTGGTGCTCCTTAATTGATTTTGAGCTTTACGACATGTCCATCCATAATCTATTGGCATAGTTTTTCAAGGACATATCCTAGGAGCTGTATCGGTTTCATAGAAGAAGGACCAAAATGGCTGGTACAACGCCTAGAAGGTTAACCTGTTACAAACACAACGCCACACAACTTACAATATAACCCACCTATACAAAGAGGACTCATTAAGTTAAAAATATAAAGCAAAAGATGTGAATATGGGTTGAGGATCATTTATTAGACATACGCTTTTTAGAGTAAAATGATGATAGTGACATCACTATAAAAATATTAATACAAACAAATTGGGCTACTCTTCAATATCCAGAACGAGCTGCAACCATTATTTTTAAAAAGAATGTTTGGTTTTTTTAGAAATTCTAACGTGGGAGGTTTCTCAATCTCTGAAAGTTTTGTTAGTCAGATTTTTTTAAGGATAGAATTTTAGAAAGGATGTACAGTCGATGAGTTCCTATGGTTTATATTATATTGTCCATCACAAAAAATACATGAATATGTAAATGTGTTTCTTGATCACTTTTGACATATTGAATATTATGCTACTCTCTCACACTATAAAAAAAGATAAAGGTGATGTCCTCGCATTTGCGAGGGCCACGTTGCTAGTTATGAATAACAAGGCCAACAATCCAGTATTCTTGCCCTTTGTTTATGCATTCATTTACCTTCAAAGCGTGGCTGCAGAGTAGCTCGGAATGCTCAAAGCTCCCACACTTGCATACATACTCATCACCAGCTTCGATGATGTCAATTCTATATGACACCTTGCACCACTTCTCTCTATATTCACTCTCCCCGCATGTCCTTGACAGCTTGGGGTTACGCGCCACCTTGTGTTATGAGATGTACCATTTGTTGTCATCGCTACGGAGCAAGCCTATCATCGTCGTGCACCCACACCTTGTAGATCGAGTGTTCTCTTTCAGCGGCTTCCTGCACAACTTATACGCAAATCAATAATCTCATACGACATGAAAAAAACCACCCCGTTAACTGTTTGTTATACTCACCGCGCAGCCGCAGACAATTTCTTGCATGCATTTCACATGGTGGACATTCAGCCTGCTCTTCGCATACTTAACGCCAAACCCTGTCTCCCACAAATACAAGTTGTAGAAGTCATATGCTTCTTGAATCGTGTCAAAAGATGTACCAATTGTTGGGTACGTAACCAATCTAGTCTTGTGGTCAGCATACTCACGGATGGAGCACTCTAGCGCGCTCTTTTGATCTGGATTCTTCTCCCGTTTTTGTGTGGCTCTGTCAAATCCTTACTCTGCATGTTAATGCGAATTAAATTAGTACCTAAAAAATGTTTTGTCCCTTAATTCAAAGTTACCTACCAAAGCCTGCAGATTAAATAGTAATGCAGCAATCACAATAAATAACTCGCCTATTCTGGACAATTGAACTCAACTACAGGGATGGGTTTGAACCACTCATGTTTCACGTCATTCAGCTTCAGATTACTAGTATTCAACGCAAAGTTTCAGTGTGTACCTTACCGTCTATTCCATTCGTGCCCTCCAGTGCTGTCACCGCCGTGCTCCAGAGTCGATTTCTTCTTCTTCAAAAACTGAATCTGAATCACTAAGAGATCCGGTTGCACGCTTACATTCAATTGCAGTGGAGTTAGTGGAGGAATCATCCAGCAAGTTAGGATGCAGCATCAGAGACTAGTCTCAGAAGTAGAGGGTTTTGCAGGCGCCGTCACAATCCCCCGCTTATCATGCTGAACACTCACCTCCATGGGCTCTGGTCGCCGCATCAGCTCGCTCTCATCCGTCCGGTCGGACTGCAACACCAACCCTGCGCATTCACAGGGGATGATCCTACGCGGCAATAGGATTAAAGCAAAGACAAGATTCATCTTAGTGTTCGATTCGATTTGATTTCAAGGACGAATGCACGGAAGAGACAACTCTCAACTTCAAACAAAATTGGGAATCAAGAAATGGGTCGGTACCTGCGATCCATCTGCTCAAAGAAGAACTCTAGTCCATCGTCCAGCGCATCCAATTGGATATTCCGGGGAAGAAAGTTTCGCCGCCGTCGCCGCCGCGGAGGAGTAGATCTTGCCACCGCTGGTTCTGAAGCCCTCCTCTCTCTTTTTTCCTGCGGGGCGGCAGCACGGTAGTGCACACCCCAGGAGTCTGAAGTGGTAGCGGGCAGGGTACATGTACCACTTGCCGGCCCAACATGCGCGACAGGTGCCGGCCCACGTATATCGTCCCGCGCATACGATGCTTCCTACAACGGCCCAACTATCACCTAATTCCGTATTGATTTAAAAAGCCAGCTGTTTCTCGACATCGCGTGTTTCGTGGCATAGACGGACGCTGGAGATACCGAGCTACCTGTAGCTCGGCCTCCATATGTCCTCTCTCGGCAAATGTGCAGCTTTCTACTTGGAGAGGAAGAGTTTGTTGGATGCCTTCTTGGTCTAGATGGGTGCTACTACAGACAGTGAATGGATGGCGAGTTCTTGGTATCACTGTAACCTGACCAGCTTGAGAGTATGGAACTGGGACGAAGATGGAGAATTGCATAGGAGCTCTCGTGTGCAACGCACACCGATGGCTTTGGCCGACACCTGTCTCTTATTCATTGTATGCTATACCGTATTTCATTATTACACATTCCTTTCTATGCCATATAACCGTACAGCCGTGCCCCACACTCTCTGACGTCGCAGCATAGGCAGCCCCAAAAGTCAAGCTAGCCGTTGGTTGCTGGCCAATGCACACACCAACCGTGAGCGCACTGTATATCTTCCCCCATGCCCTTCTCCATTGATGTTCATCTGTGCTAGCTTTCTACGCTCGACCGATTTCTGTACCTCACAATCTCATCTTCCTAATTATCCACTCCTGTACTGACCATGTCGCCCGTGCAGTGGTACAGTTCCAGCAGCATGGCCTCTGCCATCTCGCCATCTCGGCCCACAGCTTGGGCGATGCCTCCAGCTGGTCGTCCAACTACCCATCCGTCCGTCCCCCAGCTCGCCCGTCGGGTGATTGGCTGGGGCGGCGGCGACGACCAGAACCGGTTCTCGACGCACCTGGCGCCGCCGCGCGGATGTCTGCTGTGGTCGCCGGCTGGGGCAGCCAGCCGATGGAGCTCGAAAAGTTGAGCTGCACGTCCCTCGGCCATGCGCAGCGCCGCCATCTCCGCCTAGTTGAAGCTGCCAAGCCAGACGCCGACCTTGGTGCCCGGCTGCCGGATCTCCGACACCCACCTGCCCCATTTCCGCCGCCTACGCCCCTGTACTGAGGAGCCAGCTTGCAAACATGAATGTTGAGTATATATGTACGGCACATATGTATCTTGTATATTTACACTAGGGCCTCTCCTCTCTTGTATATTCAAGGATGTAGCGGCCCCACCGTGTAACATATATATATGCGTGCCTATGCACCTGTCAATACATCATGCATCACATCCTCTCTCTACATGGTATCAGACACCATCCCACGATCCTAACCCTAGGCCGCCGCCGCCCCCCCCCCCCCCCTCTCTCCCACCCGGCCGCCGCCCCCCCCCCCCATCTCTCCAACCCTAGGCGGCTGCCCTCTTGTGCCACCGCCCCCCTCCCCCACCCTCTCTCCCGGCTGCCCTCTAGCGCCGCCCCCTTCCCTCTCCCACCACCACCGCCGACCACCACCATGTCCTCCGTCTCCACCACCAGCAATCCCTTCGCCTCTTCCCCCTCCTCCGACTCCACTCCGCCCACCGCCGCCCAACTCCGCGACATCCCCATCGCCGACCACGTTCCCATCAAGCTTTCCCGCACCGACAACAACTACCATCCATGGAAGATGTACTTCTACCTCCTCTTCCGTGAGTACAACCTCCTCGACCTCCTCTCCATGCAGCGCGACAGCGACTGGATGGCGATCGACGCCACCATCATCCGCTGGCTCTTCCTCACCATCGCGCCGGACATCTTCAAGACCGTCGTTCACGACAGCGATGACGCTCGTACGGTGTGGACGAAGATCAATGGGCTCTTCACCGACAACAAGCTCCAGCGGGTCGTCTTCCTGCAGCAGGAATTCTTCGGTACTCTCTAGGGCGATCTCTCCCTGGACGAGTACTGCCTGCGCCTCAAGGCCATCTCCGACGAGCTTCAGGACCTCGGTTTCATGATGGGCGACGAACTCCTCCTCTCCACGCTCACCGCCGGCCTCAGCGAGGATCTCGGTAATGCCGCCTCCAATCTCACCCTCATGACTAACCCCACCGTCGAGCGCGCAGTCTCCTACCTCCGCCTCGAGGAATGTCCTTGATAGAGTCTTTGTCTCTGCAGCTTGGGAGGCTGCTTTTCCCCTGAGCTCCTTGACCGCTATCACCCGGATTGGCTCGGATCACTGCCCCCTTCTCCTTGATTGTGGGGAGGGTACGGTGTTCAGGCAGCCCAGGTTCTTCTTCCAAACCTGGTGGTGCGAGCTGAGGGGTTTTAAGGACATTCTCTCGGGCAGACTTGGTCATTACTTGGGGGATCTAGGCCCACACCAGGACAGTGTGGACCTTTGGCAATGTGTCTCTCGGAACACTCGCCAATTCCTGAAAGGCTGGGTGATACGTCTCCAACGTATCTATAATTTTTGATGCTCCATGCTTGTTTTTACACCATTTGCCTACTGTTTCGTTACACTTCGTGGCACTTTTATGCATTTTCCGGAACTAACCTATTAACAAGTCGCCACAGTGCCAGTTCCCTGTTTTCTGCTGTTTTTGTGTTTCAGAAGTGATACACAGGAAATATTCTCAGAATTGGACGAAACAAGTTCCTGAAGTCATATTTTACCCGGAAGCTTCCAGAGATCCGAAGGAGAGTAGGAGGGGGGCCACCAGGGCCCCACACGCAGGGCTGGCGCGGCCAGGTCCTGGGCCGCGCCACCCTGGCGTGAGGGCACCTGGCCCCTCCTCTGACATCGCCCCTTCGCCTATAAAGACCCCCCGACGGAAAAAACCTAAGTACCCGATCACTTTTCCAGAACACATCGCGATCCGCTGCCACCGTCGACCCGAAGATCGGGAGGGTCCAAAAGCTCTTCCCGGCACCCTGCCGGAGAGGGGAATCGCCACCGAAGGTCTTCTTCATCGCCATGCTTGCCTCCGGAGCGATGAGTGAGTAGTCTACCTTGGACTATGGGTCCATAGCAGTAGCTAGATGGTTGTCTTCTCCACCATGTGCTTCATGTTTAGATCTCATGAGCTGCCCTACATGATTGAGATCACCGTTATGTAATTCTACATGTTTGGTTTGTTGGGATCCGATGAATATTGGTGTTTATGATTGAGTTGCTGTACTGAATATTATCTTTTGTTATCTCTATGTTGTTTATGATCTTGCATGCTCTCTGTTGTTAGTAGCTATCTTGGCCGAGTAGTTGCTAGTGACTCCAAGAGGGGGTATTTATGCTCGATAGTGGGTTCATGCCTCTATTTAACCTGGGGGAGTGACAGAAACCTCTAAGGTTGTAGATGTGCTGTTGCTACTAGGGAGAAAACAACATTCATATGCTCAAGGGCATATGCTTTGTTTACATTACACACCTTGCTTAATGCAATTATCCGTTGTTCGCAACTTAATACTCATGGGGTGTTCAGACGATATCCCCGTGAGTGGATTATTAGTCATAGATGCAGTTGGATGGCGGTCTATGTATTTTGTTGTAATGCCCAGAGTAAATCTCATAGTGATCTTCTTGACATATCACGTTTATCTTTATTCTATCAATTGCCCAACTGTAATTTGTTTACCCAGCATGTGTTATTTATCTTATGGAGAGACACCACTAGTGAACTGTGGACCCCGGTCCTATTTCCATCATATTGCTATCACCTGTTTACTTTACTCGCACTGTTTACTTTACTCGCATACTCTATTGTTTTCCACTCGATACGCTCATAACCTTTGTTTCAAGCAAACCGGTGAGATTGACAACCTCATCGCAAGTTGGGAACGAAGTACTTGGTTGTGTTGTGTGCAGGTTCCGCGTTGCAGCTAGCAAGCAAAGCTTGGACGAGGCGCCATATATAAATTGTCCGAAGCTGTCGCAAACTAGCAAGCATCACCTTCAGTCGTTTGTCTCTCCTCTCCAAGAACGATTAAACCTTGGTTTCTTAACTGAGGGAAAACTAGTTGATATACTCATCATACCTTCCTCTTGGAGTTCCCAACGGGCTGGTTATTCACCACGCACAAGGACCGTCTGCTACGCGTCAACTTGGCACCAGCAGCCTCTTTTCTGGCGCCGTTGCCGGGGAGGAATTAGAAGACTTCCGCGAGGGGAGTTTTCGCACGCACATCCTTTACTTTGTTATTGTTTTGCTTTACTTTATTTATTTTACCTGCATCGTTTTATATCAAAAACCTAAAAAAATTAGAATCCTTGGTAGTTGCTATTTCTTTACTTTAGTTTATTATGTCTAGTTCAGTTGCTACTACTATGTCGCCCGAGGACATGATTTTCACTTTTAAACAAAAGGATGAGGAAAGTTTTAAAGAAGCTTGGTCTAGAATTTATGATTGGCATGGAAAAACTGAACCTAAAATGACTTTGAGTTTGCTTCTTAGTAGCTTTTACTTTGGACTTGCTCTTTGTTATAGGTATGCTTTGGATGCTACTGCAGAAGGAGATTTCCTTCATTGTGATGGAGATCAAGCCTTCAATATTATAAAAAAGTTGATTACAATTTATAGCATGCCAACCTATTTTGATTCCTCTCTTGTGTGCATTTTTAATAGACTTGATGCTCTTGAGACTCGTACTTCTAGTTTGAATTCTTGCTACAATACTTTGAGCCAGCATTTTGATTATGTGCCAACAAATTCTGAACCTTCGAGTTGGTATCCTACGTTAAAAATCATCATTAGTGGTGAAACTTTTCATGCTCGTTGTGATATTATGTCTGAATTTTGTCTTATGCCAAAGGATGTTTATGAATCTTTGAGCCTTTGGAAGCTTTCTGAGGGGGGAGAAGGAATTTCTCTTACTAACAATGCCACTATATTTCCCATTGGAATAGCTGAAGGAGTTTTTACAAAAGTCCTAGGAAGAATGATTTCTACTGATTATCTTGTTATTGAATGTGTAGGGAAAGGACAAATCACACTTGGAAGATCCCTCCTGAAGCTCCTGGGCGCCGTCATTGATGTGGGAAAAGGCAATATAAGATTTATCTCTCCACCTTGCAATAGCCATGTCTTTCCTAGAGTCAAGAACAAAGGTAAGAAAGGAAGACGTAAGGCACGCGCTGATCCTAGTACTTCATCTTCTGAAAATACTTAATTCGAAATTTTCTGCGCCTAGCTCAAAGGCGTTAAAGAAAAGCACTCTTGAGAGATAACCCAATGTTTTTATTTTCAGTACTTTTTCTTTTATTTGAGTCTTGGAAGTCATTAATACTGTAATGACCGCTCCTTATCTTGTTTATTTTGTTTTTGTGCCAAGAGAAGCCTCTAATTCGAGTGAGGTAAAGATTTGGGGATGTTGCTGTCCTGAAACTGTTTTCGGTGCTGCACCGTAAAAATTCGTATAAATTCTCTGTATATATTTTGCACCTGCTATTTCTTGTGCATATGCCCCAATTTATATCCAAACTTTCGTTAGTTGAACACTTTTTGATTTGAGCAACAGAAAACCCCTCAAAAATTCGACCTTTGTCAGCTGTTCAGTTTTGACAGATTTCTGTCAATATTTGTGTTGCCACTTTATCGCTTTCTTTTGAGTTCTTTTGATCACGGAACTTTTGGAGAAGTTGCTACAGTAGTATTTGCTATATATGTGGTGGTTTTGAGTTGAAACCTGAAGCAAAAAGAGGTTGATTATATGTTATGCTTGCACTAATGTTGCTAATAGAATTGTGTTTAGTTTTGTATGAAGGAAGTTTTCAAGTGTAGGGATTGGAGAATGATGAGATGAGTTGAAGAATGGACAAAAGCTCAAGCTTGGGGATGCCCATGCATCACCCAAAGAAATATCCAAGAAGTACAAGCGTCAAAGCTTGGGGATGCCCCCGAGGCACCCCTTCTTCATCGGCAAAAATCAGGTCACCTTTCAAAACACTATATTTTTATTGCTTCATGCACTATGTGTTTTTCTTGGAGCGTCAGTGGTTTTAGTTTTCCTAGTTAGTTTAGTTTGTTTGTTTGCTGCAATAAATGGTTGGACCCCAAAAAATTTCTTTTGGAGGAGATGTACTCGTTTTCATTTGCAAAGAACACTTCGTTTTCACTCTTACAATTTCACCGGGTGTTCTTCTTTTTCTGCTACTGCTTTTGGTTTTCGTTTTCGCCTTGATTTGCGTTCAGACCTTGTCATATATTTTCATCAAGGTGTATTTTTGCCTCTGATCTTTATTGGTTTTCATCAAAAGAGGTGTCTATAAAAATTTCAAATGGTGTTGGAAAAGAGAAAAAGCTTTGTGCAAAATAGTGGTACAAGAAGGAGCTTGTGTAGACTGCGGCTTAGGCTTTTTCATGTCATGCTTGATATCTTTTTGATGGTATGCTTAGTGGTTTTTCTGTAGCATGACTTGTCTCAAATAGCTGAGATTGCTTAATGAGCCTTTGAAAAAATCATGCGTTGTTTTTTTTATTGTATGGAAGCATTATTTTGGTTTTCTCCTTGATGCTTTATTTGGGTTGACTTGGCGCATGCTCACACATGTTAGACTCTTACAAAGTCGCCAATAGCCTCTATGATCATTTAGTTTTTGACTTTTGATGCCATCTTATGCTTCTTTTAATGTCGCTTTGCATGATTATGGCCATTATTGCTCTCTTAGTTGGCCGCTCCCAGTCTTTTGCTAGCCCTCGCCTTGTACTGAGTATGAGCTCTACTCGTGCATCCAACTCCTAAAAGCCAAAGTTTTCCAAAGTGTCCACCATACATACCTACTAGCAATTTGCTATTCCAAGTAAATTTGACTTGCTTTTATTTTCTCTTCAAATTAAACTCTTACCAGTGTTATGCGAAATTCGGTCAGTAAAGCTCTCACGAACCGGAAGGCACACTTTACTTTTTCCTGTTCTTCAAAATTTGACATTGTGGTCTCTTATGTTGAGTTGTTATGCTTGCAAGTTGTAAGTTGGAGACTAGCCCAGCCATGCAGTCATGGGCAAGCTTTCAACATTGCACTTCTTATTTGAGTTGATATCGTGATCTTTTGTTTATGGATGCCCGCGGTGTGAAATGAATTGGGAATCTTGTGGGGATCATGGAGTTTGTATATGTGTTAGGGAAACGCCGGGCCGCTAATCTAAGCCATGCATAATTCATGGTGGAAATTTGCAGCATACCCATGGTGAACATTCGACGACGCATCTCACAATAAAAAGCTAAACAAATGGCAAATAAAAGAGATGTCGAGGTGTTCATTGTCTGCTTGTCCTGTCATTTTGGTGTGGGCTTGTTCCATGTCATCGGGCACGGAGGTACCCCATTGGCGGTTCTCAATGATATGCATATATTTACAATGACAAGTGCCTTGCTTGGGACTCTAAGTAAAGTAGCATGAGGTTTGGGTACTCGTATTCACGGGGCACGAGGTTTTCAACTTATGATTTGTCAAGCATATGCATCATAATTGTTCTCGCATTAACTTTAACCATTCAAGATGCTTATGATGGGGGCAATGAGAGCTCAAAGCCGGTAAGTACCATAATTTTTGAAGGTTATAAAACTTGCAATAACTGCTTCCCTCTGCGAAGGGCCTTTCTTCTACTTTTATGTTGAGTCACCACCTTCTATCTTTATGCACCATTAAGAGAGCATAGTTGTCATTCTTAGTGTAATATGCATTGTCCCAAAGTTCATTGATTGATTCATATTGTTGGTTTCACTTGTTCTTAAATTATTTGTATCTAGTCACCCTCTTAAACTTGAAGGTGTCCTATGCATTTATGTTTTGCTCTCTTTGAAGGACAAGCTGAAAACCATTTGTATGTTTTTCCTTATGATTTGAACACACGTTTGACTTTCATTGTTTCATTTTCATGATCTTTTGTTTGTGTTCATTTGCATGTTTACAACATGGTTGCTAAGTTCTTATTGTCAAGATTATATCTTCATGCCCATGTTTTAAGTTCTTATGATCCCAGCTCACAAATGCTTACATACATGATCAAGATTGTGTAGGTGCATGTCACCTCAAAAATTATTCTTTTGTTATCACTTACCTACTCGAGGACGAGCAGGAGTTAAGCTTGGGGATGCTTGATACGTCTCCAAC
Source organism: Dactylis glomerata (assembly GCA_007115705.1). Taxonomy (NCBI): domain Eukaryota; kingdom Viridiplantae; phylum Streptophyta; class Magnoliopsida; order Poales; family Poaceae; genus Dactylis; species Dactylis glomerata. The sequence goes on from QXEO01000072.1 coordinate 467,648, forward strand.
GTATCTATAATTTTTTATGCTCCATGCTTGTTTTTACACCATTTGCCTACTGTTTCGTTACACTTCATGGCACTTTTATGCATTTTCCGGAACTAACCTATTAACAAGTCGCCACAGTGCCAGTTCCCTGTTTTCTGCTGTTTTTGTGTTTCAGAAGTGATACACAGGAAATATTCTCGGAATTGGACAAAACAAGTTCCTGAAGTCTTATTTTACCCGGAAGCTTCCAGAGATCCGAAGGAGAGTAGGAGGGGGGCCACCAGGGCCCCACACGCAGGGCTGGCGTGGCCAGGTCCTGGGCCGCACCACCCTGGTGTGAGGGCACCTGGCCCCTCCTCTGACATCGCCCCTTCGCCTATAAAGACCCCCCGACGGAAAAAACTTAAGTACCCGATCACTTTTCCAGAACACATCGCGATCCGCTGCCGCCGTCGACCCAAAGATCGGGAGGGTCCAGAAGCTCTTCCCGGCACCCTGCTGGAGAGGGGAATCGCCACCGGAGGTCTTCTTCATCGCCATGCTTGCCTCCGGAGCGATGAGTGAGTAGTCTACCTTGGACTATGGGTCCATAGCAGTAGCTAGATGGTTGTCTTCTCCACCATGTGCTTCATGTTTAGATCTCATGAGCTGCCCTACATGATTGAGATCACCGTTATGTAATTCTACATGTTTGGTTTGTTGGGATCTGATGAATATTGGTGTTTATGATTGATTTGTTGTACTGAATATTATCTTTTCTTATCTCTATGTTGTTTATGATCTTGCATGCTCTCTGTTGTTAGTAGCTATCTTGGCCGAGTAGTTGCTAGTGACTCCAAGAGGGGGTATTTATGCTCGATAGTGGGTTCATGCCTCTATTTAACCTGGGGGAGTGACAGAAACCTCTAAGGTTGCAGATGTGCTGTTGCTACTAGGGAGAAAACAACATTCATATGCTCAAGGGCATATGCTTTGTTTACATTACACACCTTGCTTAATGCAATTATCCGTTGTTCGCAACTTAATACTCATGGGGTGTTCGGACGATATCCCCGTGAGTGGATTATTAGTCATAGATGCAGTTGGATGGCGGTCTATGTATTTTGTTGTAATGCCCAGAGTAAATCTCATAGTGATCTTCTTGACATATCACGTTTATCTTTATTCTATCAATTGCCCAACTGTAATTTGTTTACCCAGCATGTGTTATTTATCTTATGGAGAGACACCACTAGTGAACTGTGGACCCCGGTCCTATTTCCATCATATTGCTATCACCTGTTTACTTTACTCGCACTGTTTACTTTACTCGCATACTCTATTGTTTTCCACTCGATACGCTCATAACCTTTGTTTCAAGCAAACCGGTGAGATTGACAACCTCATCGCAAGTTGGGAACGAAGTACTTGGTTGTGTTGTGTGCAGGTTCCGCGTTGCAGCTAGCAAGCAAAGCTTGGACGAGGCACCATATATAAATTGTCCGAAGCTGTCGCAAACTAGCAAGCATCACCTTCAGTCGTTTGTCTCTCCTCTCCAAGAACGATTAAACCTTGGTTTCTTAACTGAGGGAAAACTAGCTGCTATACTCATCATACCTTCCTCTTGGGGTTCCCAACGGGCTGGTTATTCACCACGCACAAGGACCATCTGCTACGCGTCAACTTGGCACCAGCACTGGGGAGCCAATCTCGGGAAGGAAAAAAGGGACTACAAAGCCAACCTGCTTGCTCAGGTGGCTGCCTTAGACCAGACTGCCGATTCCACGGGACTAGATGAGGAGGGATGGGCTCTTCGGTACTTCTTAGAGGACCAATTAGTGGGTTTGGATAGGGTCGAGGAAGAGTACTGGAGGCAGCGGAGTAGGGTACAATGGACGCTAAAAGGCGACTCTTGTACGGCTTTCTTCCATGCAATTGCTAATGGTAGAAGGCGTAAATGCATGATCCCTAGGTTGATCACGTCTCAGGGTGAGATCTCAGACCAGCCGGCCATGGTGGAACATGTGTATCAGTTTTACCAAGGATTAATGGGGTCAGCTGGGGAGACAAGGGTGTTCTCCCTCTCTGCAGGGCTATGGGAGGAGCACCAGCGGATCTCGGATGAGGAAAATGGGCTCTTAGAGCTTACTTTTACCGCAGAAGAGCTCGATGAGGTCCTTCATAGTATGAAGGTGGACTCCGCACCGGGGCATGATGGGTTGCCGGTGATTTTCTTTAAGAGGTTCTGGGGAATCTTAAAAGGACCGATTCTAAACCTCCTCAACGATTTCGCCCTAGGGAGGGTCGACATTGCATGTCTTAACTTTGGAATAATCTCGCTTATCCCGAAGGTGAACGGTGCAGAAAACATTAAGCAGTTTCGACCGATCGCCCTAATCAACGTTATCTTTAAGTTTGTGGCGAAGGCTTATGCCATTCGGTTGGCCCCGCTAGCACATAGGACAATAGATAGGAATCAGAACGCGTTTATACGGGGTAGGGCCTTGTACGAGGGAGTGCTGGCTCTACACGAGATTGCTCATGAGCTAAGGACGAAGAAGCTCGGGGGTTTGCTTCTGAAACTTGACTTTGAGAAAGCCTACGACAGGGTGAACTGGGACTTCTTGAGGGAGGTACTAGTGTGTAAAGGCTTCTCAGTGATGTTGGTGCATCGCCTTATGCAACTGGTCATGGGTGGCCAGACTACGATCAATGTGAACGGGGAGATTGGCCCTTTCTTCCGCAACGCACGGGGAGTGCGCCAGGGAGATCCGCTTTCCCCTATCCTCTTTGACTTCATGGTGGATGGGCTAGCGGCGATGCTTTCTAGGGCCAACGCGGCGGGCCACACATAAGGGGTGTGGTCTCGTATCTCATTCCAGGGGGAGTGACCCACCTGCAATACGCACATGACACAATGATTTTGATTGAACCGACTGATTTGGGAATTGCGAATCTCAAAACACTACTTTTGTGCTTTGAGAACATGTCGGGCCTCAAAATCAACTTCGACAAAAGTGAGGTCGTAGTATCCGGTTTGGCGGAGGGCGCCAAGCGGAGGGTGGCTAACTTACTTAATTGCAAACTAGGGAAGTTTCCAATTAAGTATCTTGGCCTTCCCGTGAGTGACCGCCCGCTTAGTGTGGCTGAGTGGGGTTTTCTAACAAAAAAGGTGGGTCATCGGGTTGACCCTTGGCAGGGATTATTCCTGGCGTCAGCTGGACGTATGGAGCTTACTAATTCCTACCTGTCCAGTCTGCCGACATTTGCCATGAGTATGTACCTCCTTCATGAGGCTACTCACGCGGCCATGGATAGTACGCGGGGACGCTTCTTCTGGGAAGGAGTATGGCCAAAGCGGAAATACCACATGGTGGACTGGGCAACGGTTTGTAAACCAAAGGAAGATGGGGGCTTGGGAGTCCTCAATACTAGGCACATGAACACCGCGTTGATGATGAAATGGATCTGGAAACTGTACCAGAACGCGGAGGGTCTTTGGGCTGACCTAATCCGGGCTAAATACTTGGGAGATAGGGATCTCTTTGCAAGCGAGGTGCCCACTCATGGTTCCCAATTTTGGAGGGCTATTCAGAAGATCAAATGGCTCTTCAAACTTGGGGCTAGACACCATGTCTGCAATGGGAAGCGGACCTTTTTCTGGCAAGACTGGTGGACGGGGTCGGGACCCCTCCACGCGAGATTCCCTCGGCTGTTTAGCTGTTGTGACCAACCCTTCATTACGGTTCATGGGGCTCGGATCTTAGATGGAGAGCCAGGGGCTTGGCGGCTCCATTTCCAACGTCAGTTTGGTCTGGCAGAAGCAGTTGAGTGGGAGAACCTGTGCAGGGAAATCCAGGATCTCCCGTCCTCCTTGGATGAGGACATAGTTGGGTGGAGATTAGAGGCATCTGGCCAATATTCCACTAACTCCATGTACCGGAGTCTCGCCGGGGGGATGGCGGTTACCTTCTTCAAGGATGTTTGGAAAACTCGTGTACCGCCGAAGATTAGGATCTTCCTTTGGCAGCTTATCCGGGGCAAGCTACCGTACAGCGAGCAGTTAGCTAAGCAGCAGGGGCCGTCGAATGGTCGTTGCTCCCTCTGTGGGGAGGTAGAGGATTGCAACCACATCTTCTTTACGTGCCACATGGCGCAGTTCATGTGGGCAGGTATTAGAGATATGATGCAATGCGACTAGAACCCTGCGGGGGCAGGAGGTTTTGTGGCCTTAGCTCATGGCCTGTCTGGCTCCTTCCGTAGGATAGCTTGGTTTACTTTCGCAGCGATGTTCTGGACTCTTTGGAATGTGCGAAATAAGCTAACTATTGAGGGAAAGGCTATTGCTCACCCGGCTGATGCTTTTTTCCAAATGTCGATACATATGCAGCACTGGAGGGCTCTGGTCAGCCAGAAGGACAGGGCGTTGCTGGACGAGGCGGTGGGCGAGGTTCGGAGGATGCACGTGAGGGCTAGAGCTTGAGCATGACGTCGCCATGCACGCTTACCTACCATCTACTATGCCATTATCAGCTTGCTTGTACTCGTTTGTATTCAGCTTTTAGCGTGTGTAGACCCTCTGTGAGTTGTTGGGTGTGGTTTGGACTTGATGGAGAAACTTATTGTACGCTTGTTGCCGTGATGGCTTTATTAATTTAAAGCCGGGCCTGAAGGCCTTATGTTTTAAAAAAATGGAATAACTCGCTGACGCCACCACAGGTATGCGTCAGGTAAAAACCTTTGTATATAGCTGTATTGAAAAAAGAATGTTTTTCCAACTAATACATGCTACTTAATTTGGTAGTGGAGCAGGGACAGGTGGTGCCTAATTATTGGTGGATGTATGGGTGGGCGTGGCTCCCAGGAGCCAAACGTCCGGGTTAGACGAAGATGTACCTTTTTTAGCTAGTGTAGTAGATGGCCTTGAATTTTTCCTTTTCTTGTTATCAGATCAATATCTAGTGTAGTAGATGGCCTTGAATTTTTCCTTTTCTTGTTATCAGATCAATATCTGGCCACCTGGCTCTTGTTACATGAAACAATTCAAAAATCTATCTCCAAGATTAATATGCCGCTTTTTCTCTTGATGAGTAGCCATTCTACCTTCGTCACGCTCCGTCTTTTATCAAAAAACTCGGATGGTGGGAGGGCGACCCGTGCGCGACCATGGTGAGCAGGGCGAGCTAGCGCCGCCGGCCGCTGATCTCCCTCACCCCACATCCTCTCAGTCCACTGATATGTTTCTAACGTATCTATAATTTTTGATGCTCCATGCTTGTTTTTACACCATTTGCTTAGTGTTTCGTTACACTTCGTGGCGTTTTTATGCATTTTCCGGAACTAACCTATTAACGAGATGCCACAGTGCCAGTTCCCTATTTTTTGCTATTTTTGTGTTTCAGAAAAGTTACACAGGAAATATTCTCGTAATTGGACGAAACAAAGCCAAACATCCAGAAATTCACCGAAGCTTCCAGAGAACCGAAGAGGAGACGGAGTGGGGCCACGAGGGGCCCACACAACAGGGCAGCACGACCCAGGGCTAGGCCGTGCCCCCTATGTGTGTGGCTGCCTCAGTCCACTTCTGACGATGCCCCTTCGCCTATAAAGACCCCCCGACGGGAAAAACCTAAATACCCGATCACTTTTCCAGAATACATCGCGATCCGCCGTCGCCGTCGACCCGAGATTGGGAGGGTCCAGCAGCTCTTCCCGGCACCCTGCCGGAGAGGGGAATCACCACCGGAGGTCTTCTTCATCGCCATGCTTGCCTCCGGCACGATGAGTGAGTAGTCTACATTGGACTATGGGTCCATAGCAGTAGCTAGATGGTTGTCTTCTCCACCATGTGCTTCATGTTTAGATCTCGTGAGCTGCTTTACATGATCGAGATCACCGTTATGTAATTCTACATGTTGTGTTTGTTGGGATCCGATGAATATTGGTGTTATGATTGAGTTGATGTGCTGAATATTATCTTATGTTATCTCTATGTTGTTTATGATCTTGCATGCTCTCCGTTGTTAGTAGCTATCTTGGCCGAGTAGATACTAGTGACTCCAAGAGGGGGTATTTATGCTCGATAGTTGGGTTCATGCCTCTATTTAATCTGGGGGAGTGACAGAAACCTCTAAGGTTGTAGATGTGCTGTTGCCACTAGGGAGAAAACAACATTCATATGCTCAAGGGCATATGCTTTATTTACATTACACACTTTGCTTAATGCAGTTATCTGTTGTTCGCAACTTAATACTTACGGAGTTCTCGGATTATTAGTCATAGATGCAGTTGGATGGCGGTCTATGTATCTTGTTGTAATGCCCAGAGTAAATCTCATAGTGATCTTCTTGACATATGCACGTTGTCTTTATTCTATCAATTGCCCAACTGTAATTTGTTTACCCAGCATGTGTTATTTTATCTTATGGAGAGACACCACTAGTGAACTATGGACCCCGGTCCTATTTCCATTATATTGCTATCACCTGTTTACTTTACTTGCACTATTTAATTTACTCACAAATTACTATTACTTTCCACTCGATACGCTCATACCCTTTGTTTCAGGCAAACCGGTGAGATTGATAACCTCATTGTAAGTTGGGAACAAAGTATTTGGTTGTGTTGTGTGCAGGTTTCGCATTGCAGCTGGCAAAGCAAAGCTTGGACGAGGCGCCCTATAAATTGTCCGGAGCTGTCGCGAAGCTAGCAAGCATCACCTTCTTGAGTTTGGCTTTTTCCTACTGGTTTGATTAAACCTTGGTTTCTTACTAAGGGAAAATCTTGCTGCTATATTCATCAAACCTTTGATGTCTACACACGCTTCTGTTCTTGTAGACAGTGTTGGGCCTCCAAGTGCAGAGGTTTGTAGAGCAGCAGCAAGTTTCCCTTAAGTGGATCACCCAAGGTTTATCGAACTCAGGGAGGAAGAGGTCAAAGCTATCCCTCTCAAGCAACCCTGCAATTACGATACAGAAAGTCTCTTGTGTCCCCAACACACCCAATACACTTGTCAGATGTATAGGTGCACTAGTTCGGCGAAGAGATAGTGAAATACAAGTGGTATGGATGATTATGAGTAGTAAATGCAATCTGGAATAAAAATGGCAGCAAGCAAACAAGTAACAAAATAGCAAGTAAACGGTGTGCAAAGCTTGGAAACAAGGCCTAGGGATCATACTTTCACTAGTGGACACACTCCCAACAAATATAACATGATTGAACAAATAAACAACTTCTCTTCACTATGGTACTCTGAATTACTCTCCTATTGAACAACACTAATCATTGCATAGGGCTACGAAAGCACCCCTTAAAGTTCATCAAGTACTTGACAAACACCACTCATAGAGATATTCAAATCAGATCACAACTCAAGATAGATATTATTACAACTTAGACCAAGTACTAACATGGTGCACACACTGTCAACATTACACCATGAAAGGAGGAATAGATCACTTCAATACTATCATAGCGATAATTATTCTCATAATCCATAAAAGATCACAATCGTAGCCTAGACCAAGTACCACCATGATGCACGCACTGTCACCGTTACACCATGGCAGGAGGAATAGATTACTTTAATAACATCACTAGAGTACACATAATATCTGAATAATAACATCTACTTGTTCAACATGATACAAAGCTCACGATCACATAAAGATCACATCATGGGAGAGAGAGGTGAACCACATAGCTACCGGTAGAGCCCTCAGCCCCGGGGATGAACTACTCCCTCCTCATCATAGGAGACAGCAAGGTTGATGGAGATGGCGGTGAGGTCGATGGAGACGGCGGAGACGGCGATGGAGATCGATGGAGATGGCTCCGGGGGCACTTCCCCGTCCCGGCAGGGTGCCGGAACAGAGACTTCTGTCCCCCGAAATTTGTCTTCGACGGCGGCGGAGCTACGGAACTGTTCTGGAAATTTCGCCGACCCCCTTAGGGTTTTCCGTCCCGAGGCTTTATATAGGCGAAGGGGCGATGTCAGAGGTGGCCCCAGGCCCCCTCAAACCATGGCGGCGTGGCCAAGGCCTGGGCCGCGCCAGCCATGTGTGTGGGGCCCTAGTGGTCCCTCTCCTACTCCTCTTTGGATCTCTGGAAGCTTCCGGGTAAAATAAGACTTCAGGAACTTGTTTCGTCCAATTCCGAGAATATTTCCTGTGTATCACTTCTGAAACACAAAAACAGCAGAAAACAGGGAACTGGCACTGTGGCGACTTGTTAATAGGTTAGTTCCGGAAATCGCATAAAAACGCCACGAAGTGTAACGAAGCACAAGGCAAATGGTGTAAAAAAAAGCATGGAGCATCAAAAATTATAGATACGTTGGAGACGTATCAGCATCCCCAAGCTTAACTCCTGCTCGTCCTCGAGTAGGTAAGTGATAACAAAAGAAATAATTTTTGAGGTGACATGCACCATCACAATCTTGATCATATATGTAAGCATTTGTGAGCTGGGATCAAAAGAACTTAAAACATGGGCATGAAGATATATTCTTGACAATAAGAACTTAGCAACCATGTTGTAAACATGCAAATGAACACAAACAAAAGATCATGAAAATGAAACAATGAAAGTCAAACGTGTGTTCAAATCATAAGGAAAAACATACAAATGGTTTTCAGCTTGTCCTTCAAAGAGAGCAAAACATAAATGCATAGGACACCTTCAAGTTTAAGAGGGCGACTAGATACAAATAATTTGAGAACAAGTGAAACCAACAATATGAATCAATCAATGAACTTTGGGACAATGCATATCACACTAAGAATGACAACCATGCTCTCTTAATGGTGCATAAAGATAGAAGGTGGTGACTCAACATAAAAGTAGAAGAAAGACCCTTCGCAGAGGGAAGCAGTGATTAAACATGTGCTAGAGCTTTTCATTTGTAAAATAGAGAGATAAAAATTGGTTTTGAGAGGTGGTTGTCTTTGTCAACGACTGGCAATGGGGTTCTTACTATCTTCCATACAAAAATGAAGCAAGTTTTTGAGAGAGAGATTGGCACTTTTGTGCTCTTTTATAAAGCTTGGCACTCCTCCCCGCCTTTTTTTCTTTCTCAAACCATGGCTAACCGATTCCATCGGGTGCCCACCAACATTCACATTCCATGGAGGAGTGCCTTTTTTTCTTTCTTTTTTTCTCTTTTTTTTGGAATAAGCAATATGGAAGATAGCAAATCCGACCACTACGTCCCCATGAGCTGAAAACAGTGTCACAAAACGAGAAGTATTTTGAAGGTTTTTTCAAAGGTAGCACATGAAAATTTACTTTGGAATGGCTTACAAATACCATGCATAGGAATTTATAGTGAACACAATGGCAAACTTGGTTTGTGGAAGTTGGATGCACGAGTAGAGCTCATACTCAGTACAAAATGAGGGCTAGCAAAAGACTGGGAGCGACCAACTAAGAGAGCAATAATGGCCATAATCATGCAAAGCGACAAAGCGACATTAAAAGAAGCATAAGATGGCATCAAAAGTCAAAAACTAAATGATCATAGAGGCTATTGGTGACTTTGGATGAGTCTAACATGTGTGAGCATGCACCAAGTCAACACAAATAAAGCATCAAGGAGAAAACCAAAATAATGCTTCCAAACGATAAAAACAACGCATGATTTTTTCAAAGGCTCATTAAGCAATCTCAGTTATTTGAGACAAGTCATGCTACAGCAAAACCACTAAGCATACTATCAAAAAGGCATCAAGCATGACATGCAAAAGCCTAGGCCGCAGTCTACACAAGCTCCTTCTTGTACCACTTTTTTGCATAAAGCTTTTTCTCTTTTCCAACACCATTCAAACCTGTTAAAACAACTCTTTTTGAGGAAAACCAATAAAGACCAGAGGCAAAAATACACCTTGATGAAAAGATATAACAAGATCTGAACAAAAATCAAGGCGAAAAATACAAGCTAAACGCAGTAGCAGAAAAAGAGAACACTCGTCGAAACGATAAGAGTGAAAAACTAGAGTGTTCTTGGCAAATGAAAAGCGAGTTCATCTCCTCCAAAAGAAACATGATGTGATCTAACCATTTATTGCAGCAAACAAAACAAACTAATAAAGAAAATTAAAACAACTGACGCTCCAAGAAAAACGCATAATGCATGAAGCAATAAAAATATAGTGTCTTGAAAGGTGACCTGATTTTTGCCGATGAAGAAGGGGTGCCTCGGGGGCATCCCCAAGCTTTGACGCTTGTACTTCTTGGATATTTCTTGGGGTGATGCATGGGCATCCCCAAGCTTGAGCTTTTGTCCATTCTTCAACTCATTTCATCATTCTCCAATCCCTACACTTGAAAACTTCCTTCATACAAAACTAAACACAAATCTATTAGCAACATTAGTGTAGGCATAACATATAATCAACCTCTTTTTGCTTCAGGTTTCAACCCAAAACCACCACATATATAGAAAATACTACTGTAGCAACCTCCCCAAAAGTTCCATGATCAAAATAACTCAAAAGAAAGCGATAAAGTGGCAAACACAAATATTGGCAGAAATCTGTCAAAACTGAACAGCTGACAAAGGTTGAATTTTTGAGGGGTTTTCTGTTGCTCAAATCAAAAAGTGTTCAACTAAAAGTTTGGATATAACCTGGGGCATATGCACAAGAAATCACAGGTCTAAAAGATATACAGAGAATTTATACGAATTTTTACGGTGCAGCACCGAAAACAGTTTCAGGACAACAACATCCCCAAATCTTACCTCACTCAAATTAGAGGCTTCTCTTGGCACAACAACGAAATAAAAATGATAAGGAGCGGTTATTACAGTAGTAATAACTTACAAGACTGAAATAAAAGAAAAAGTACTGAAAATAAAACAATGGGTTATCTCCCAAGAGTGCTTTTCTTTAACGCCTTTGAGGTAGGCGTAGTAATTTGCAAAGATGCTCATGTGGGCGCCATATAAGAGCTTGAGGCAAAGGCGCCATATAGGAACTTAAAGCAATAGAGAGCATCAAAAAGGAGATATGAAAGACATTTAAATCTAAACCACTTCCTATGCATAGGAATCTTGTAAGAAAATAAATCAACGAGGCACATAGTAGGAAGCATGGATAGGTAAAACAAGTGCCACTTCAAGATTTGCAACATAAAGAAGGGAAACTTAATATTGTTGAGATCCATCAAACCATGTTTCCCTCTCTCATAATAACTTTCAGTAGCATCATGAATAGAATTAACAATATAACTATCACATAAAGCTTCCCTATCATGAGCCACATGCATAAAAGAATTAATACTCACCACAGGAACAATAGTAGTAGGAGCAGATTTAACAGAATAATTATTCTCATCACCATAATCATCATAAACAGGAGGCATATTGTAATCATAACTAATTTTATCCTCAATAGTAGGTGAACTGAAAATATTATACTCGTCATCATAGCCATCATAAACTAGAGGTTTAATATCATCACAAGCTAGAGAACAGCTATTTCTCAAAGCATATTCATCAAACATATCATCATAAGAAACTTTCTCCACTAAAGCTGGGGAACTAAAAATATCATGCTTAACAAAACCAGCTTCCCCAAGCTTAGACTTTTCTATAGCATTAGCAACAACGGTATTCAAAGCATTCGTACTAATAACATTGCTATGCGAAATAAGCTCCAAAGGATTTTCAATTTTCTCTTCAAATCTAAAATCAGGAAAAAGACTAAAGAACTCTTTGTTTTCCATTAAGCCTAACTAGTGAAAATAAAAACAAGAAACAAAAAGATGTAATTGCAGAATCTAAAGGAAATAACTCCGAGCACTCACCAGCAACTAAAAGACTTAGTAACCAAAGAATGTGAGTACCTTTTACCTTACCTCCCCGGCAACGGCGCCAGAAAAGAGCTTGATGTCTACACACGCTTCTGTTCTTGTAGACAGTGTTGGGCCTCCAAGTGCAGAGGTTTGTAGAGCAACAGCAAGTTTCCCTTAAGTGGATCACCCAAGGTTTATCGAACTCAGGGAGGAAGAGGTCAAAGCTATCCCTCTCAAGCAACCCTGCAATTACGATACAGAAAGTCTCTTGTGTCCCCAACACACCCAATACACTTGTCAGATGTATAGGTGCACTAGTTCGGCGAAGAGATAGTGAAATACAAGTGGTATGGATGATTATGAGTAGTAAATGCAATCTGGAATAAAAATGGCAGCAAGCAAACAAGTAACAAAATAGCAAGTAAACGGTGTGCAAAGCTTGGAAACAAGGCCTAGGGATCATACTTTCACTAGTGGACACACTCCCAACAAATATAACATGATTGAACAAATAAACAACTTCTCTTCACTATGGTACTCTGAATTACTCTCCTATTGAACAACACTAATCATTGCATAGGGCTACGAAAGCACCCCTTAAAGTTCATCAAGTACTTGACAAACACCACTCATAGAGATATTCAAATCAGATCACAACTCAAGATAGATATTATTACAACTTAGACCAAGTACTAACATGGTGCACACACTGTCAACATTACACCATGAAAGGAGGAATAGATCACTTCAATACTATCATAGCGATAATTATTCTCATAATCCATAAAAGATCACAATCGTAGCCTAGACCAAGTACCACCATGATGCACGCACTGTCACCGTTACACCATGGCAGGAGGAATAGATTACTTTAATAACATCACTAGAGTACACATAATATCTGAATAATAACATCTACTTGTTCAACATGATACAAAGCTCACGATCACATAAAGATCACATCATGGGAGAGAGAGGTGAACCACATAGCTACCGGTAGAGCCCTCAGCCCCGGGGATGAACTACTCCCTCCTCATCATAGGAGACAGCAAGGTTGATGGAGATGGCGGTGAGGTCGATGGAGACGGCGGAGACGGCGATGGAGATCGATGGAGATGGCTCCGGGGGCACTTCCCCGTCCCGGCAGGGTGCCGGAACAGAGACTTCTGTCCCCCGAAATTTGTCTTCGACGGCGGCGGAGCTACGGAACTGTTCTGGAAATTTCGCCGACCCCCTTAGGGTTTTCCGTCCCGAGGCTTTATATAGGCGAAGGGGCGATGTCAGAGGTGGCCCCAGGCCCCCTCAAACCATGGCGGCGTGGCCAAGGCCTGGGCCGCGCCAGCCATGTGTGTGGGGCCCTAGTGGTCCCTCTCCTACTCCTCTTTGGATCTCTGGAAGCTTCCGGGTAAAATAAGACTTCAGGAACTTGTTTCGTCCAATTCCGAGAATATTTCCTGTGTATCACTTCTGAAACACAAAAACAACAGAAAACAGGGAACTGGCACTGTGGCGACTTGTTAATAGGTTAGTTCCGGAAATTGCATAAAAACGCCACGAAGTGTAACGAAACACAAGGCAAATGGTGTAAAAACAAGCATGGAGCATCAAAAATTATAGATACGTTGGAGACATATCAACCTTCTCTTGGGGTTTCCCAACTAGCCGGTTATTTACCGCGCCATCAATAGCAATCATCCACCGCAACCAGATCCGGCCTCTCCTCGACGACCTCTTCCCAACCCACCGCGAGGCATGTGAGGGCTTGGTCTGCTCGCGCCGCAGCTCTGCCGCTTCGGGAGCTTCAGCCCCGCATCCCCATGGTCGCGGCCTCCATGGCCACCACGCCCTCTGCCGCAGAGCTAGCTGTAGCTGCTCTCGCCTCCCGCAGGTCGGACCCAGCTATTCCGGGGCGGTTGATGGTGAGAAAGGGCTCCAATGCTGTAAAGCCGGCCATCCTGGCCCCGTCGCTGTCTGCTGACCTAGCTCCTGTTGGCAGCGTCCTGGAGCTGCTCGCCTCTCCATGGCCTTCGCTGGCTCTGGGCAGGACCCCGGGCGAGAGCTCTCCCGACGCGCCGGCTGCAGTTTTGCTCGCCCTCAACTACTTTGTTGCGCCAACCAGCGCCACCACCGACCTGCATTCGTCGCGGATGGCCCTCCCTGTTATATGTTGATCCAAATTCTATAAGAAGGCTAACGACAGAGCGAAGCGAGGCCCGTCGCCGGGAGGCTTCGGCCAAAGCGAAAGGTTTAAGGCAAGGTTAGTAGCAAAAGGAAGGTTTATCTCCTAATGAGCCTCCAAGATTTAAGGCAAGGTTAGTAGCAAAAGGTTTCAGTCAGATTCCAAGTGTTGATTATACTGATGTTTTCTCCCCAGTTGTGAAGCATACTTCTATTCGTGCTTTCTTTGGTATTGTTGCTATGCATGATCTTGAGCTTGAGCAGCTAGATGTTAAGACTGCTTTTCTGCATGGCGAGTTGGAGGAGGAGATATACATGGACCAGCCTGAAGGTTTCGTTGTGCCTGGTAAGGAGGATCTTGTTTGCAAGTTGAAGAGATCCCTTTATGGTCTGAAACAGTCGCCACAACAATGGTATAAAAGGTTTAATTCATTTATGCTAGCACATGGTTTTAAGAGGTCTCAGTATGATATGTTGCTGCTATATGTTGATGATATGTTGATTGCTGCCAAGAGCATAAAAGAGATAACTACTTTAAAGGCTCAATTAAGTAGTGAGTTTGAGATGAAGGATCTTGGTCCTGCTAAGAAAATACTAGGCATGGAAATTAAGAGGGACAAAAAGTCTAGTTTGCTATTTTTTAGTCAAGAAAAATACATTGAGAAAGTTCTTCATCGTTTTAATATGCATGATGCAAAGTTCGTTAGTACACCTATTGCTTCTCACTTCAAGTTGTCAGCTTTGCAATGTCCTACTTCTGAAGATGATATTGAGTACATGTCACGAGTTCCTTATTCTAGTGCTATTGGTTTCTTGATGTATGCCATGGTTTGTTCTCGTCCAGATCTGTCACATGCTATGAGTTTGGTCAGTCGATATATGGATAATCCTGGTAAAGAGCATTGGAATGTTGTTCAGTGGATTTTCAGGTACCTTCGCGGCACATCTAAAGCTTGTTTGAAGTTTGGCAGGACTGGTGGGGGACTCGTAGGCTATATGGATTCAGATTATGCTGCCGACTTGGATAAGAGGAGGTCCCTCACAGGTTATGTGTTTACTGTTGGTGGATGTGCTGTTAGCTGGAAGGCTACCTTGCAGGATGTTCCAGCACAATCTACAACTGAGGCTGAGTACATGGCTATCAATGAAACATGTAAAGAGGCTGTTTGGCTGAAAGGTCTATTTGCTGAGCTTTGTCGAGATGATTCTTGCATTCAGTTATTTTGTGATAGTCAAAGTGCTATTTATCTTACTAAAGATCAGATGTTCCATGAGAGGACAAAGCACATTGATATTAAGTACCACTATATTCACGACGTGGTTGCATGAGGTAAACTGCAGGTATGCAAGATTAGTAGTCATGATAATCCTGCTGATATAATGACAAAGCCTGTTCCTGTTGCTAAGTTTGAGTTTTGCTCAAGCTTAGTTGGTATAACTGTTTAGCCCAAGTGGCTGTTTGGCACTAGCAAGTGTTTTCTTTGTTTGTTCAGGAGATTGTTGAAGTTCATGCTACAAGGAATTTGTCTCAAGGTGGAGTTTGTCATATGTTGATCCAAATTTTATAAGAAGGCTAAGGACAGAGCGAAGCGAGGCCCGTCGCCGGGAGGCTTGGGTCGAAGCGAAGTGGAGCGGGAGGTATGGATCGTTGCTACCGCCTGTATATACTCCTTGTTAGGGATGCAAGCGGCGTCCCGCATATATCCCGCAAAACCAACTCAAAGGCAAAAAACAAGTTCTGACATGACAGAATTTAACACAGGCCATGCATAAATGTCAGCCCGCATCCCGCGCCGCCCTGCATCCCTACTCCTTGTAAGCCGCCGACTAGGGTTTTATCGCATCATAAGATAACCCATGGCGTTTGTAAACACACTCCCGATATAGTGAAGTTTTGCTGGCTGGCGCCCGTGGTTTTAACCTCTCTTTGTTGGAGAGGGTTTTCCACGTTAAAATCTTGTGTCTCCGTCGTGCTTCGTTATTGCCTATCGCTTTTATAACAAGGTTGCTGCGGCCGCCGCTCCCGGCCAGCCGCTCTTCGACACTGCCGCGATTGCTGGGGATGCCTCCGACCTTCAGCCTTCGTCTTCGGCGTTGAGTCCACCAGGGACGTTTTTGGCCACGCAAGCTTGTGGTGATGAGTTGGTTTCTCAGATGCCTCCGAATCAGGCCTCGATGCCCCAGATGTTGCCAGTTCCGTCGTCGGCCGCCTCTCAGATGCTTGATGTTGTTGCTACTGGCAACATGCTTGCCCCTGCAGCACTGTGGGTCTCTGCTGATATCAACGAGGATGAGGAAGACGATGAGGAGCTGGCCCCCCAGACACCGGTTGTCACCAAGGTCGACCTGTGGACGTTGCTGATTGCTTGTGGCACTGTTGATGTGCTCCATGATGAGAAGCCGCCACCGGAGCCCTGCGGCGGCTTCCCTGAAGATGAGGAAGGATGGGTACCGGTGGGTCGGGGCAGTCACCCTTGCCGCAAGCCATCGTCTTCGCTTCGTAAGGAAGGTCTCGAACGTAGTCTCTCCTTCAAGCGTTGGGCTCGAGGGAGATGCTTTTGGTGTCTTGAGCATGGCCACCAAGTTAGCACATGTCGTGAGCCATTCAGATGCATCCGCTGTCGTCGTCCTGGTCATCGGGAGTGTTTCTGTCGTGCACTCTTTCCTGCTGCTCGTTCTCGCTCTCCAGACACACGTGCTCATTTTTTGGACAATCCTGCTCTCTACCAGCGGAGCAGCTCTCCGTCCGCTCAGCCTCGCCGCCCCTCATCATCTCGAAGTTGGGCAGAGGTCGTGTGCCACTCGTCGTTGCGTGTAGCGGCGCCGCCGAGACCCTCTCCAAGGTGTTGCGAGGAGTTCAATGTCAACGCAAGTTTGGACTCTCTCTTTCAGTCCCAGATTGCCTTGATGCGCATGGAGCTTCTTGAACTGGTCGAGGCCCGCGTCGAGGAGGTGTCTCGCCCCCTTCGTGAAGAGGTGGCAACTCTCAAGCTGTTGTTGGCACGCGTTGGTGATTCTTTGGAGTCATCCAAGGCATGTACTTATAGTGGCCTGGGGATTGCACCTGCGCAGGCTTCGCTTCCGCCTGACTCTGTTGAGCAAAAGTCATCTGTTGTTGAGGAAGAACATCTCTACGGTTGTCTCTCTCCTAATGGTAGTCCCTGCCCCTCACTGCATCCTGGTGTCTTGGTTGCCTCTATGAGCGAGGGCATGGATGAGATCTTGCCTCTAGTGTTGCAGAGCACACTAGGGATTCGTGAGTTGTGTGGGGAATCTTCTCTGGTACCTTCTATGGTACTTACTTTGGAGTTGGGCTCATCTGAGGCCTTGGCGGTTGTCATGGCGCCCTCGCCATCGCAGTTGCCTGCCTCTGTGGACAGTGGAGTTTCGACGCACAGCGCTGAGGCTCTTTTTACTAGAGAGCTTTCTGGCTTGCTGGCCAGTTTAGAGGCGGCTTGCCCTGGATATTGCAAGGACATTGACTGTGTCTTGGTGGGGAAGGCTTCCGATGATATAATCAGGAAGGTTGAGAAGTCTCTCAAGCGGGTATCTCTCTTTGGCAAAAGAGGGAAGAGAGGCGTAACAAGGAAAGCTTCAAGAGCTGCTTGATTGAAGCCCCTCTTTGGGTTGTCCTTCCGCTTAGTGGGTCTTGTTGCGGCGTGGTGCTCCAATTGTCGTCTATTCATGATTGTTGTAGGTTGGCGGTGTTGTTGGTTTGGAGGTTGTGTGTTTTAGCTGTGGTTCTCGAGTTGTTTTGTTGTATCGGTTTTTATGCCCGGTTTCTCGTTAATTAACTGGCCAATTCTTTTTTTCTTAATAAATTGATTGGGGCAAAGCTTTTGCCACCATTTCAAAAAAAAATATCTACCTTCGTCAGCCACATGAAGTGCTTAGTTTTTTTTGTGATACATCAAACTTGCAAAAACATATAACAGTAATTGCACATCAACATAAACCGCTCAGAGTAGATTAGTGAGGTAGTACTGTGTTGTCATGTAAGATTACTCTGAATCAACATGAAACTATCCGAAGGCAGAACACGGGATCTAAAATTCACTTATCTGATAATGAAATGAGCAGATGGATCATGAAACCAAGAGGTTCAAACGGGAAGAAATCAATGGCGTAAATTATAGTATATTTAGTTGTAGGACTTCCTTGTATGTATGCTTTTACCCTGGAATTTTTATAACCTAGACCAATTCAGTCTGATCTATAACTCTATATGTGGTCTTACTGAATCTGATACAACGAAAATTGCAAAGCCAAGTATGAGCCCATACATCTACTCCAGATTACATATAACTAGGTAGGAAGGCGCGGCTTGCCGCGCGCTTGCCCGCCTACGGCGGGCAAGCAACAATGAATAAACGCATTGAAAAGGATGAAGTTAAGTTAATATATATAAGTAACCTTAATACAAGAGGAGTTGTGTTGGCCCATAAGCGAGTGGAAGAGATATATTCGAAGTATATGGATAGAGAAAAAGAGTCATACATATTTTTTTCAAACACTACATATATTAAGGTAAACTTGCCACACAATACCCACATAAAAATTTGACAATCCATCGGACCAAACACGAGAACAACTTGTGTAAACAGACACATAATGAAATGAACACAAGACTGGTTTGTTATCGTGAAGTTAATATATTAAGGAAATCAAAGTAATTTGTACGTGAGTGTTTACAATGGTAGCAAATATACTAATATTTTAGCAATAGGACAATACCACCAGCTACCAAGAACCAGAAGAAAGACAAAAGATGATGATAGCACCAAGACGGGTGTTTACACAAACAATATCACTTTAAGAGTTTATTTTTCTTCAAGATTGAATCTTGTGATTGATCATTACTTACATGAGTTTGCAATAGCCAAGAACTTGCCTACTCATTAATATGATTTCACAAGACTTGTGTCCAGATCATCACATTAGTACCAAAGCCTACATATACCGACACAAATAGTATGTTACACATACAAGTATATGAAAAACTAAGTAAAACAGAGAAGATTAACATGTGCCTGTAAACTATTACAAGACTAAGTTAGGAGTGCATGATTTATTTCTATAAAGACTTAAAGAGTTAACTGTGAAAGCATATAAGCAATGAATCAAAATATATTCACATCCAAGCTAGTTCTTATGGATGAACTATAAAGAGTTAGATGTGAAAGCATATTAACCATTACAACATTTAGTTAGGAGCGCAGGAGTTATGCAGATAAGAATGCATAGACTTACAGGATGCCTTGTTTCTCCACTGCTGGCAATGCAAGCAAGCGGAATGGCTTCGTGTGCACCTCTGCTTCCTGTAATCCCGACAATCCAGTGTTGTAGTCGTCTTTGTCACTGCTGCTGGTCTTCCTGCTGCTCTTCTTGCTACTCTCCTCCTTGTTTGGGTCTAGTTTGGCTGCCATTCTCCTCCTCTGGTCCTATTGTCCGTGACTGCAGAAAGGAGAGAAAGATAGGGATTAGAGATGATGGTAGAAAGAGGGAAAGAAATGATGCATCGTTCCATGTTGTTCGGTGACGATCTTGAAACCTTTGAGTGGTTGGTGAGGGAACCAAGTCAGAGCTAAAACTACAACCAATTCGTACAGAAAACCAACATAAAAAATTGATCTAAACATAGCACCGTCTCCTCAGTTAATTCAACAATATCCTCTCAAAAAAAGTTTATGAAAAAAATACACAAATCCCCCAAAAGTGAATCTACATAAATAAAAAATTGTTAGCATCATAATTTTCACAACAGACACACATAATACAAAACCTAAGACCCCACTGCACTCAAATTAGCCTTTTGAAACTTTGGATGTGTGTTCTCCTTTGGTTGATATTAGACTCTCTATGAGTTGCAATGAACATCACTTGGAATATAGTAGCTGGAAGCTAACCTAAAGAAGGGAAAACGTTTCCTAACTGGATGCTGGATGGAATCATAGCTAGGCAATGCCTTGGTAGCTGGTACAACATCATTTGCTATTAAACAAAGGTTCATTTTATCGAGCTATTGACAATGAATCAGGTGCAGCAAATTTTAGATATGGCAAGAAAAGCAATGCTACCGCATGCAACCAGAATGCATGACTCACCATTATTATTTGAACATAAAACAGAATAATGTCTCAACCATGATGACTTCCTTAGAACCATTTGTGCTATGGAAATGATCTATGTGAAAAGCTAGAGGTAGATTGGCAGATAGGTGGCTTAGCCAACTGAAGTAGAAAAGCTACTTCAAGTTCTTCAAATGAAAATTATGGCAACTAAATAAACAAAGTACAATATATAAAATACATGTATACGCTACCAAAGCTTACCAACTATTGCATAGTCCATTTGTAACTGCACAACTTTGATTGCCATATTTCCACTAGGAGACACTCCATTGCCATTGCTATAGAACGTGAACACCAATTAGCAAGCTTTCTGGTCTTAAAAGTCAGAGAGCCATACTATAAATAGCAAAATAAATGTTCAGAGCAAAGGCACAGACAAGCAGTTGCAGCACATGATCCATTCATCACCGGCCAAGGGAAATTGAAAAATAATAAAGAAAACAACAAAGTTCCTTGATGTTTACCATATTATCTGGCATGGTCTTCATAGTTCAGAAAAAATCTCAAAGACAAAGCATAGGCTGGTTGTTGCCGTGTAGTATTGCCAGCCAAATTGTCAAGTTTCACACGAATGAATGACTAATCCAGTAGAAGCAGCTGCAAGAGCTTACCAACTGAGGCCATGTTCTAGTAATACTAAAAGAGGCTCATGTAGTTCTTCAGCTCCTCCTCATGTCCTTGCAATTGCATTTATAGTTTATCGCTATTCCTACTGTCATCCTGCAAAAGAGGGAAATTAATTAAAAGTATAGGTGGCCAAACCAACGCGTATAAACATTCGAAGTTGAAATAACCAGAATCCATTACATAAATCTGCCACAAAACCTACCTAATTCATATAATTTCCTCACCTGATATACACGCTAACGTTTTGATCTTTCCCTCAAAAATCTGAAACACATACTTATTTATATTTCTGATAAGTTCTAACTTGTGAGAGCAACAATAATTTATGATTTTCGTTGCTAAAATGTGGATAAATGGGGCAATAGAATATATGAATAGGACAAATTGGCAAGTAAGCAGCATACACATACAAATACATGCGAAATTGCTATCAACCGTGGACTGGTCTTAATGCCATCACTACCTCTGTACTGGTATGACACTGTGTCGTCCCACAATCAGATATTCTGAATATTAGGAAAGTAGACTGGACGTCAAAAATACTGACACAGTGCTCACCATCCAAAACATGAAAACAAGGGGTAGCATTTCTAGAGACATGAACCAGATGTATCTAGCATTCTTGTACAAAATAAATGTATGAGAGTTGCATAATCCAGTTATCTTGACAGAACAAGCCCATAATTCAGGACAAATGACCACAGAGCAATGCTAGTGATATGCCCAAACATGAATGTGTTAAATGTAAAATCATGGCGTTCAAATTGGAGACAAAATCGCTCATTTGCACATGTAAAACATAAGGGATATCACCAAACAATCTCTCATTTGCACACGAAAATGAAATACACTTTCTCAATCTCCTCTTCCTCTACCATGGTCAACGAAACAAATAAAAATTGTAGTTGAACTCACAGTTCTATTGCTTTGTTGTAGCAATGGCCATCAAAATTTCTGAATTTGACATGGGACATGCACATTACAGCCATAGAACCTCCGCATCGGAAGTTTCTGGGCTGACCCTTTCCCCACCCTAAAAATGTAACATACATCATTAATTAGACAATAATAATAGGATGTCTAGGTAAAAAATGAAACAACAGAATAATAAACTTCACAGTAACAGTGTATATCTAACCCTACATATTTCAAGCACCAATTCAACGATGAACTTTAATAATCCTAAACCAGTGTTTACAAAATTAAATTATCGGATAGCTACATCACCAACACAAATAAAATGACCAGTGCTTGCCAGGGCTGTGAGTATCTTCTCTGCGACCCAGCAAGGCACGGAGAAGCCTCCATGTGTGCTTGTGTAATTAGAGAAAAGGTGCACCTTAGTAAGTGAGGTTTTATGAGTTCTTTGTATATGGACAGTGAATTAAGCAACCAGGTAATAAAATTTCCCATTCACATGCCAGTGATCCCTATTTTCCTCACGATAAGAAAAATTATTAGCTTGTTTGATATGAAACATATTTAGCTAAACTGAAGATATGTCTATAATTGTGCAGCTGTAAACTATAACTAAATCACAGCAGTAGAACCAAAGACTCATGATGTATACATGTAAGATTACAGGAAAAGCAGCATAGCACTATGGAACAATCAAATTGTACTAAAAATGAAATATTGAGATTCTTAGTTTTCTTGGATAACGATCAATGTAATTGATCACAAGAAAACTGAGTCTCCTTTAGCCAATCAGGCAGATGGTATGTGTAAACTCATTATAAAGCATTCAGCTTGTAAGCTCCAGGCGTGGTGATTTAAAAAGAGCAGAAAACAAGGCAATACCACATGATTTTCACTGCTGAAAAATCTAAGAACATGCTAAATTTAAACTCATAAGATGATCTGGCCAAAACTAAGATCCATTTTTAAACTTCAGAATGAAGCGCTAGAAGACTAAGTTGTGCTTCTCGATATAGTACACTGAATACAGACTATTATCTACGATACTTATCTTTCATAGATGGAAGTTGATATAAGGCTGCAAAATGAGTCAAGCCATCCCAGTAATGTAAACAACATACAAGCATAACACTAGTAGGATGCACGAACAAATTTATTGCAACAACAAGAGCAGATAAAGCTAGCTGGAGCCCTGAAACTGCACAATGACACTTAAGTTTAGTGGATGAATCTCACCCACCAATAACTGACAGTTTCATTTTTTAAAATATATCCATGCGGTTGCAATCTCAAGATTAGGAGATAATTTACATAGCTAAATGCGGATAGCCTGAGCCTAGTCTACTCTATTAGAACAATATATATAGAAAATTAGCAGAAGCAACTGTAAAATTTCTGAACCAGTATCTCTCGGCAGCTGTTCTAACATGTGTTGTTCATGCTCTGATTTCACTTCGTAGATGTGCGGAAACTTGTCCTGTGCATGCCAGTTCTTGTCTAAGGCAATAACGGAGCAGATTTCATTATATAAGGGAGCATATTTCAAAAGTAATAAAGGCATGACATGCAAGTTGACAATCATGAGAAGCTGTAGGGAAATTAAGTCTAAAATTGGTCATTCCAGATAATGTTATAGAGAAAAATTATGATTATTGAAGATCAAAATAATGGACAGTATACCATGGTATGCAGAGAAGGCACCTATCAATATACATCAAGATAATGAATCAAGTTTACATGGCAGGCAATATACTCGTGTGCGCACTGACATGATGATGCATAAGAATTCAGGTAAAACAGTACAACCTATAACAAAGGCAAATTATACATCATATTATCAGTATTTTATTGCTTGTAAACATTGTCAGTATATAGCTACTATAGGCCATGGCAGCAAGCCATGAACCAGACAATAAAAAAGAGTTAAAGACATAACTGACCATTAAGCCAAAATTCAGTTGTCCCATATTAGGAGCAAAATCTGCACAAATGAGCCACAATTTCCTATCACTGCTCCTATTGCACATTGACCAATTCCATATTTACCTTCAATTGCAGCTATCTCTCTTCTGTTTAGTTCCCTGTGAACACAACGGAATTTGAATCTGATAAAACTTTCGGCTCAAATTGACTATGTATAATAGTACCAGGAACACAATGAGCAACTAAAAAGCTGATTTAAAGGAAACAAACAATATCAAGTGATGATCCTAAATAAGCATCACACGGAGGACCACAATTAATATCACTAACACGAGCCTCAAACAAACTCTGTTATTGACCTGATTTATCACAATAGCTACAGTTAAAGAGTGATATAACAGCATAAATATGCACTATACCTTCTCTCTCTTGTTCCCTGACATGCAGCTCCTTTTCTCTTTTCTTTAGGTCCTAGAGCATCCACAAATCACATATAAATTTTAAACTCTACGCACAATTTTCCTGTGGCTACAATCTCATATGTGCATTCTACAGTTGCAAAGAGTAAACTACAAATCACACAGACCTTTGACGACTCAAGAGGGATATCCAATATGGCACTGAAATATGTGGGTTCCGGGTAAGGGGCGGGAGCTGAGAATTTAACATGAGCAACGTTTCTGGGATTCTATATTACAGTTAAAAATAAGTAAACCATAAAGTGGTGAGCAGCCAGAAAAATTTATCCCCAAATTCAGTGATGAACAGAATAGTAGCGGACAAGAATAGCAGCTCCAAACATGTTGCAGGTAATTCAAAAAACACACATACCATAAAAACAAAAATAATCATAGTTTGATCAGAACAATTTAAGATTCAATTTTCATGCAAGCAAAAATCAAGTATGAACAAAGATGATTTCAGCATAAACTAATCATCAAAGTAATCTGGATGCAAACATTTCTAACTAAAAGTGTGCTAATAGGTAAATACAAAATTAACCTGGATGCTTCCTTTATCCCTGTTTGTTTATTAGTGCAAATGCCTTGACAAATCAATGTATAAGGAGATCATCCACACATCTTTGTATAGGTAGATCTACAAATCAAGAAACAACAGATATTAGTGTAAGTGACTTTTTAACATTGTCCTAACTCTGAAATTAAAAGCAAATCTAAAATGGGTGAAACTTACCAAGATTTAACCTGGAAGGGCTAAAAGCAAATCTCTTTTGCTAGTTAATGCTAGAGAATGGAATAGAAAGCACATCCTGGCTTGAGCATACATAATTTTGTCTTTATCTCAATTATTCCATTATGCTTTAGGGGAATGTGCACTGCAAAACAAAGAAAAAGGTCGGTAGGAGGGCCCCTGCCAAGAACGAATCTAATCTTTGAGAACTAAATCAAACTGAGAGAGATAACAGAGGGTGTCATGTACAACAGTCAGGGGCATAACCAGATGCAGTGTCTCTAGCCACCCCTTGTCATGGTCGCCTGGTTCTCAGGCTTCCTCGAGTTGCTGCGCCGGCGGAGGTCAAGGTCCTGGCCTGGGCCACCTCTTCGTCCTCGCCGCCGACTGAATAGAGAGAGAGGAGGTGAGACAGGGAAGAGGGAGAGCACAAACGGAGAGGAGAGGCCATGAGGGCATACCTGTGGACGAGCGCCGTTGCTGCTGGTAGCCATGGAGCCAGAACGCCCGGTGGAGGTCGAGCTCCTCAATCCCCTACGAATCAGCTCCTCCCCGAGGAGAAATCGGCAACGACGCGGTTGTGGCGGCGGCTAGGGTTTCCAGAAGGGAGAGAAAGTGGGTGAGGGGGAAAGAGAGAGCAGCCAGCCACGGGGGAAACCCCTCTTTCTCCACCTCTCCATGGACAAGGAGGGCCCCCTCCATGACCGGCGGTGCCCCGTACTCGCCGACGAAGACGAGGCCGCCACGCACCACGACGCCGTCCTCTCCACAGTGGATCAGAAGAAAATGAGAGGTGAAAAGACTTTTTTGCCCCTGGTGGGCAAACAAAACCACAGGGGAACCACCGCGCCACACAGCCCATTGCACAAACCACCGAACCACCACGTAGCCTAGGTCGCTGACCACCGGGCCCTGCTCGAAGCAGGCCCACAAATCAGTGGTACACGCTAGGCATGGAGGGCTGTGTGGGAACGGACGGTTCGGACCACGTGAGCAGTTCCGAGATGCTAATCGGACGGCGCAGATCGCTCAATCGGGAACATGAACGGCCAGCGTGAGGCCACGTAGCTAGAATGGACGGCTAGGATTTAGATGGTCTGGATTGACTTAGGTTCCCCCAAGAATGTTTCTTTTAGATACAAGTACATTAGGTTAAAATACTGACAAAACAGCTATTGATTTCAACATTTCTACCATCTCTAGAAACATAAGATATCAACCTTACACTAAAGCTTTAGCCTTTAACCTTTTCCTCTTTTACCTCATAGAAGGGCAGAGCATGCATAAGAGAAGATCCAAGCATGACCGCAAGAATCAACCATTTAAAGGCATATGAAACTCCAACTATCCATATACGTGAATAAATAGCATATATTCTCAAGGTAGTATCACCAGATTTTTTAAGTACAATAACAGCATCCGATATTCTATGTTTTTATATACTAGAATTGTTAATTATTGCATCATGAAGCAGTGAGAGACAAAATTCTTTACTTCGAAGTATTGAACCAATACAGTCTTACCACCTATTGTAAGTGGTATTGGATGAATATTACATGCGGGCAAATCCAGCACAACAAACATCTTGTTTGCTTGAATGCAGTGTCACCGAGTAAGACCTACCGAAGTAAAGAGTTGAACTAAGATTATAGCATTCAGTGAAGCCAAACCTAATGAGTTGCATTAAAGTTCAGACAAGCAAGTGCGTAACTGGAACATAGAAAAAATGCACACACGGACAAATATTGCGGGTACAGGCGAGACCAATAGACTGAATGCTTCTTTCTAGGGTTAGATATGTTTATCAATTAATTACTGAAAGAACCTAACTTTTTTCTTCTAATAGATAAAAATTGGTGTCAGACAAACAGAAATCAATGTTTCACAAAATATGCAATTAGGCCATCCTTCCAATCTGTGATCATATACAGTCTTGTTTCAGTTTAACCTACCTGACATCCACACATAGCTAACTGAATACAAAAATAGTCAGATGAATCAATTACATAGTCCTGAAGCTGCTATTTAGACATAAACTGGTATTTGCCAAACATGCATATATCTTAAGGGGAAAATAGACCTGATTGCTAAAAAAGCTATAAGTCTGTTCTTTGTCCTGACGGTGAAAATGGAAATGTGTTTACATAAACACTGCTCAGCAGGTACTCAGTCAATTTTGTAAAGAACTGAGCCACTACTATGTACTGCTCAGCAGGTAGGTAATTTTGTGAATACCTGAGGCACTACTACGTACGCTTATGGAGATTTTCATTTCATTTACATTTATATGGTCAACGGACACTCACTTAATTTTGTAAAACCCTGAATCACCGTTACATAAGCTAATGAAGATTTCCTCTTGGTAGATATTCATGAAAAAAAAAAAAAAAGATATTCATGGAGGCTCTATGAAAATATGTACACACATACTGCTGGTACACTTGATCATGCAACCTTCCTCAAAACTACTATAGTATACTGTAGAAATTATTGAGGACTTTTATAGTACCCTAAAATTAACAGCAACCGTCCATTTTTTGTGATCCAGTGGCTCATATGCTCTGGTACTCCACTCTCATGCGCGGAGTACTTCGCCAAAACTAAGCTAAAAACTAGCGGAGTACCTTCATCGGAGGGCAAAACAGTCTTTTTGTGTAATCCGATTTTTTTCTTGTTCATATCAGATCGCGTCATTTCCGACCAAAACCTAGCGAAGACACGCCAGGCGGCGGCGCTGGAAATGGAGGAGGAGCCGGGCGGGGAAGGGGATGAGGCGCCGCACGCCAGTGGCAGCCAGCCCAGGACGGGGAATGGAAGGAGGAGTCGGCCTGGGCTGTCGCGTTAGGGCTGGGGAGAAGGGGGGCTGAGGTGCCACGCGCTGTGGCGGCTAGTCCCCCGACGAAGGAACGCCGATGGCTGCACGGGAGTAGGGATGTAGGGGTCGGCTCCCTGCGGCGGTGAGATGGGGCCAGCCCTTCAACGGATGAGTGTTCCTGCACTACGACCCGGAGCCGGAGGTGTGCCACTTCTTCCGCGAGTACGGCCGCTGCCCGCGCAGATTGCAGCTTCAGCACAACGAGGAGACGTCAAGGATGCAGCACGTGAGTAACATCCCCATCCCAGTTCTCTTATTTCTTCGTGAGATGGATTGCTACCTGTAAATTGCTTAGCTACGGTTTTAGAATTGCTTTTAGGGGAAGTTTATGTTTTGCTATGGTCTGTTGGTCCTAGATCTGAGTTGTGATCTGTGTTATGGCACTTCACCTCATCGGGAATGCATCTGGCATCTTGAGCGTATGAGCTAATGGAAGCTACAATATGACACCATTTTGTGGGAATGATTTTTGTAAGGCTACGCAAGTTGACGAGGTTCTACCCAGCAATGCCCATGTTTGCGGGCTTTCGATTCATGGAGCGCTTTAGGGATCCGGCGAACTCAACGGCGATCAGACGAAAGCAGAGAGACACGAGGTTTTACCCATGTTCGGCCCCCTTAGTAGGATAATGACCTACGTCCTGCTTGTCTGACTTTTTATTGATGGGGTGGCTACAATGGTGGCGTAGATTGGATCTAGCCGAAGCAGAGAGCTCTAAAGTTTCGAGCGCTCCGGCATGAGGTGGTGGAAAAAGCGTCTAGGGTTTCGGGACCTCCCTCCCAGCCTTTTATATGCGAAGGCTGGGTCTCAGGATTGTCCCTCAAGAAAAATACAGATCGGATCGGTTTTGAATAAGCCCTAGCCGAAGACTAATCAAACTTGGACTCTTTGAATCCTTGCTTGCACGCCAAGTATAGCTCCTGGGCCGCGTCCGGCCGCTGTCCTTATGGGCCTTGCAACTCCTTCGACAGTAATCTCTCCTAGGCTGAAAACCAGGTAGGCGAATATCGAGGGCCTATTTGTCATTCCTTCGTCAGTAGCCCCCGAGTGCCTGGGATAGTCGAAGACTATGGCAGGGACTCTAACTCGAGTCTCCTTTTGATTGCACGAGACCATATTCGCCTCTCCTGAAAAAGCACAAAAGCATAGCAAGTATACAAATGATGCATCTGTTAGATGTGGCTGATTCGAGTAGTACTTATTCTGAGCCTAAAAAATGTTTAGCTTGGTTT
This sequence comes from Dactylis glomerata, assembly GCA_007115705.1. Lineage (NCBI taxonomy): Eukaryota > Viridiplantae > Streptophyta > Magnoliopsida > Poales > Poaceae > Dactylis > Dactylis glomerata. Next base: position 496,478 of record QXEO01000072.1, read on the forward strand.
GCAGGGGGATACGCATAACCGGCCTGAGACTCACGCCGGGTCTCAGTTAATTGTATAGCCGCAAAAACATTCGGTTAGCTTACTCAGATTCGAGTCCCCCGACTCGAACCCGCGTGGGCTGGCGCTACCTCGACCCGAGCCGCGTTGGACTTACCGGGTCAAAGCCCAGTTCAGTGTGGGGCTCCCGATGCGTCCATCAGTGCAAACTTCATACCGAAGGTATGGAAAATTTCTCGGCAGAGCGCGCTTGATATGAATACCGGGCCATCTGGTGTTGCAAACCGTGGACTTACCTTCATATTTGACATACGGCATCCGAATTGGTATATTGCCACCAGAATTCGGGAATTTTGAGTGCATGTGTGAGCATAAAATTGGATTCAAGGGGCTAAAGCCACCCCCGAATCGTAGCTGAGGCACTACTGGCCCTGAACCAAGAATAACCTGGGGACTGAAGCCCATGGTTAGATACTGTGTCGACTGTAATCGTATAAACCGACGAAGTCATTATTCAAGTAAACTTGCGGCTCTGCTGGCCGGACCTAAGAATCAACAGCCATGACTTGGATGATGAGAGGGCGTTGCTAGCCAGAGTGTAATTCGAGAGACCGCAAATCTCCGCTCGAAAGTCGAAGCGACACATCCTACCCAAATGCGGGAGCTTAGGAGAATCGATACCTTCGATCAAAGATGCCTAGAGGCTCTGCTAGCCCGTGGTAAATAATTCGAGAGCAAAAACTCACCCCTCGAATACCAAAATGATACCGATGAAAGCAGCAGAATCTCTTCGAGTGGTCATGCCGAGAAACTCACTCGAAAAACTCTGAAGGCTCGAAAGTATGGGAAAAAAGCCGCTCGAAAGGCAATATCTTCAAAAAGGACGAAAAAAGCTTCGCGAAAAGACCCAGTTCCGAAAGAGTTTAGCCTTGAAAAAGCACATACCTCGAAAATATGAGGGCCCGAAATCGAGCTTATTCTTTAATTCCAAAGGAAACCGCTCTGCGAGCCATGACGTCAATGATGATGCTTGGATTCTTCGAGTTGTCACGCCATCCTCTGCCAAGATAGACTGACATTGACAAGACCAAACGTCTTGTGGGCCCCCCCTGCTCGCACGTCCTGGCTGTTGACTGAGTTTGACCGCATGTCCCGCGCGTGGGTGAGAAAAGTCCGCCCGGTCTCCTTGATTACCGTGCGTAGTGGAGGTCGCGGCTCCCGCGGTGCTGACACGTGGACGGCCAGATCTGCTCTACCGTTTCCACTTCGTAGTGAATGGCTAGGATCAACCGTGATTTTCCAGGAGTAAGATAAAAATGGCTGCAGAGGGGTAACAGTTCACCCCACTCCGCCGCCATCGTCTTCTTCCTCGCGCTTTGCCCCTGCTACTCCTCTCTCCCGTCTTCATTCACAGAGCCCTTGCCGCGCGCTGATCCCATGGGCAAGAGAGGCTCAACCGCGGCCGGCGCCACCGCCGGCGCCGCCGCCACCGCCGGCGCCGCCGCCAAGAAGGCCAAAACCGCGGACGCCGACACCTCCGTCGTCGGCAATTGGGTGCAGACCAAGGTCGGGGACAAGGAACTGTCCCACGCCGAGAAGATGGGTCTCCTCAAGAACGACCCGGCGGAATCGCTCGCCGCCGGTCCAGAAATCATTCCCCGCCCCCCTCCAGACTTCCGGGTAATCTTCTTGGCCTTTCTGCTGCGGGGACTATCTCTCCCCCCCGCACCCTTTTCTTCGCGGACTTCTTTTCGCGTATGGGATTCAGCTCCATGATCTGAATCCCAATACGATTCTACACATTGCGTGTTTTATCACGCTCTGTGAATGCTTCTTGGGGATCGAACCCCATTGGGCGCTTTGGCACCGGATTTTCGCCGTCCGGCACCCACTGCCCTACCAGACCGGCGACTTCAGTTGCCAAGTGCTCCCGGACGTGCCATATTTCAATCTCCAGACGCCCGAGAACAACCCCGGCTGGAGGACGAAATGGTTCTACGCCAAGGACAAGTCCTCCGCTGGCGAGGACTTCGGGCTCGAGGAATTTCGGGCCATCACCATCCTTCGACCGCGGGTGTCTCGGAGGCATGAGCTTTCCGACGAGGAAATGAAGATCACGGAGCCTCTGATGGAGAAAATCCAGCAGCTTCGAGCTACGCCGAAGAAAGAGCTTTCGGGCGTCCAGCTCATTCAGACCTTCATAGAGCGCCGGGTCCAACCGCTCGCTGCTCGAGCCCACTGCATGTGGGACCACAGCGACCGCCGGGACTCGACACAAATTTCTCTCGATGAGTTGCACGAAGCGGAGATCGACGACTGCGTGCGCGCCGTCACCAATATCAAGAAGAAGGCTTTCATGCCGAAAATCTTTGGCGCAGTGGACTTTAGCAAGGCCTTCCCCCGCACCGAGGTACGCTCGTTATCTTTAGCCGAACATTTCTTGTTCACTGTGAATCTGTTGATCTAGATCGAAAATGATGGAAGATGCTTGCTCAGGTTATCAATGTGGCCCGGTGTTATCCGCCCCAGCCTGAAGACGGTGAATACCCAGGGCGCGATTTCATCGAGGCCCCGGAAGAATCGACCTCCGCTGCTCCATCGTCATCACGAACATCGAAGAAGAAAAAACAAGTTGCTGATGTTGTCGAAGATTCGGAAGATCTTGACGACACTCACTTCTCTTCTGGCGATGACGACGACAGCGTGATTCCAGCCAAGCCTCTAGACAGCCGCCCTCCTCTTCGACCCGGAAAGAAAATCCTCCTGAAGTTCGGCCTCGATGCCTCGTAAGTTTCTCTGTCGAACTTCCATGTGGCGTGATTTCGTCTTTGATTGACCACATCATTTTGCTTTCGACTCTGGCTTCAGATCATCAACTGAGGAGACCATGGCGAGCCAATGCGATCGCGACCGATTCGAGGTCCGACCCCACAACTCTGCTCTTGAGCAGACCATGGATTCACAGGAGAAGGCAGCTGGGGACGCCGTGCCAGGAGATGATCTCCCGAAGCCACCGCCTCCTCCAAGGAAAAAGAGGATCGAGCTTGAGCTGGTTCTAGTTTCTTCCTCCGGCGAGCCTTCCGGCCCTAGCCATGTAAGCCTGAAAGTCCTAGATTTGCGATTCTTATGTTTGCCTGTCAGTAGCCCCCGAGGGTGAGTCTAAGTGTTTACACTTGGGCTTGCCCTCCGAACAATTACTCGAAATCTCATCTTTTCTTCTGCTTGCTTAGCCCGTTGTCAGGGATCTGTCGAAGGTGTGCAGGGAATTCCTTGCGCTGGAGGAAGAAAACCGGCAGTTAACCGCACAGCTGGAAGATGTGCGATGTAAGTGACGTCTTTATCCATCTGATATCTTGTTTCGATGCCTTTACTTCCTTTCTTAGCGCGCTACTCTCCGAATGAATCAGGGATTGCGACGCAAGCTGCCACCGATAAGACGTCATTGAAAGCACAACTAGACGATCTTGCGGCAGAGAAATCCGAGCTGAAGGCCAAAGCTGATGGGTGATGACCCACAAGTATAGGGGGTGTATCGTAGTACTTTCGATAAATAAGAGTGTCGAACTCAACGAGGAGCAGAAGGTGTTGATGAGCAGTTTTGATCAAGGAATCACTGTAAATACTAGCAAACAGGTTTTCAGGGGTATTTGGTAATACGAGTAAATAAAGTGCGAGTAAATAAAAGACAGTAGTAACAATTGCAGCAAGTGGCCCAATCCTTTCTTCAGCAAAGGACAAGCTGGTTGTGTACTTATAATAACCAAACGTTCTCGAGGACACACGGGAGTTTCTATCAAGAGCTTTCGCTTCATAAATCCAATAGTCTTTATTGGTTTGATAGGTGTTATGGGGGTGAACCTGTGCTAGCGCACTACCCTTACTAGGATAAATACACACTTGTGATTATACCCCTTGCAAGCATCCGCAAATACAAGAAAGTAATTAAGATAAATCTAACCACAGCCTTAAACTCTAAGATCCTACGCTCCCTGGTGCAATGGTTTCCCAACAGAGGTTTAGGTTTCTGTCACTCCAGTAACCCCACAATTGGTAGCCAAATACATAATGCATCTCACTAGGCCCATAAATGGTGAAGTATCATGTAGTCGACGTTCACATGACACCACTAGTGAAATAGCACCACAACAATATCAAACCATTAAATATTTCTCAACAATAATTCACTACTAACATCTTGACTTCTCCCATGTCCTCAAGAACTAAACGAACTACTCACAAGACATCATATGGATCATGATCAGAGGTGAAATAATGGTAAATAACAATCTGAACATAAACCTTAATTCAATGGTTCCACTCAATAGCATCAACTACAAGAGTAATCAACACCGGGAAAGTTTCCCCTATGAATATAACAAGATCCAACTCAAGATGTTACAGCGGGATGGCGTGGTGATGGTGGAGATGAAGGTGCTGGTGATGGAGATGGTGATGATGATGATCCCGATGAAGTCCGGTGCGATGGTGATGACGATGGCGATGATCTCCCCTCTCCGGGAAGGAATTTCCCCGGTAGATTTCTCCCTGCCGGAGAGCTTTTCTCTCTCTGGTGGTTTCCGCCCCGCAGAGGGGCGAGACCAGAAGTGGGCCAGGGCGGCCTCACACAGGGCTAGCGCGGCCAGGGGGCAGGCCGCGCCACCCTGGCGTGAGGGCCCCTCCTGGCTCCTCTCGACTCCTCCTTCTGGCTTCCTGAGTCTTCTGGGAAAATATAATTTCCTGGTATTTTTCTGGAATTTTCCTGATCTTCAAAATATGGTCCCTTGATGGTCCTTTTTCCAGCAGAATCCTGACTCCGGCAGCAAATCCTCCAATGATCATCAAACATGTGAAAACAAAGAAAATAACATAAGTATCATATCTAAATATGAAATATAACAATGAATAACAGTAAATTATGATACAAAATAGTGATGCAAAATGGACGTATCAACCCCCCAAGCTTAAACCTCGCTTGTCCCCAATCGAAAACTAAACTCGGTAAACATGACCACAGGTTTATGGAGTGAAGTGTCGATAATCAAAATACGGACAAGAAGCATCACATTCACCAAGGCACAAATTATAATAGACAGCAACTTCCCTTTATAAGATATAGACTTGCAATGGGTAAAAGGGAATCACATGTAAAGATGCACAAGGTAAACTATAATTGGCAATGGCAAACCTTAGTTCTTGGTCAAAGAATGATGAACAAGCTATTCTTTCTTTTGAACAGAGCCTTTTAAAACAGAGCTAATATAGCAAGGACCATATGCTCAACAAAATAAACTTTTGCATTCATAGAAAGCTTTCAAAGATATATTCCTTCAGATAAAATAATTATACAAAACAAGGAAGATAGTAAACATGATTAAACGGATCAACATATGGATGAGTGAAACATAACAACTCAAATGCTTGCTTGAGACAGAGGGAAATAGGTTGACTCAACATAAAAGTAAAAGATAGGCCCTTCGCAGAGGGAAGCAGGGATTAAACATGTGCTAGAGCTTTTCATTTGTAAAACAGAGGTAAAAAGTTATTTTGAGAGGTGGTTGCTTTTGTCAACGACTAGCAACGGAGTTCTTGATATTTTCCATACTAAACAAGTGAGAGCGGTTCCGAGATGTTTGATTAATTGGCACTTTGGTGCTCTTTTATAGCTTTGCACTCCTCCCCACCTTTTTCCTTTCTCAAACCATGGCTAACCGATTCCATCGGGTGCCAACCAACTTTCAAATACCATGGAGGAGTGCTTCTTTTTCTTTTCTTTTCTTTTTGAGATTATAATGGTCTGACCAGCTCCCTTGCAAAATTAATGACGGGCAGATGAAGCTACCTAGTCTAGGGGCACTCAATTTAGTATGGAAGATAACAAACCCATCCACTACGTCCTCATGAGCTAAAAACAGTGGCACAAAATGAGAAGTGTTTGAAGGTTTTTGAAAGGTAGCACATGAAAATTTACTTGGAATGGCTTGAAATACCATGCATAGGAATTTATAGTGGACTCTTTGGAAGTGACTTGGCTTTGGGATTTGGATGCACGAGAAGTATTTCCTCTCAGTACAGGTTTTTGGCTAGCAAGGCTAGGTAGCAAGCATAAGAGTTGCATGAAACAAACAAACATACATATAATAAGAACAATCATGCAAACTCCCTTGAAGGTACAATGATTTTGACTTTGAGAATAACAATGCTTATAAGCCAAACATAAGGAAAACCTGAAGTGATGTAACTACAAGCACTTCTTTATTCTTTTCTACTTAAACCTCAAGGTAAAGCTGCTACTGACCAAGCTAGGTTTGCCAAAACCAACTAAATTTACTCATGCTCCCAACGTGATACCAATACCAATCAACAAGACTAACCATACAAGAGAGATTGCAAACTAACATAAAGTGTGCGGAAAGTAAACGATAAAACTTCTCATTAATATTTCATTACCGCAACTCACACCAAGGGATACATAGATAACCAACTAAGGAGGATACTTCCAAACTGCAAACTATTCTATAAGATAACTTCTCTATTCATGATATGACTCTACTTGAAAAGTAAATGAGCAAAAGGTAATGATGTGATACCGCGGCACTCCCCCAAGCTTGGAACAAGCCAAGGGGATGCCTATACCGATGACGAATTACTCCTTTGGCGGTGGCGGTGGATCTTCATCGTTGTCATCCTTCCAAGGCAGAGGTCCTCCATCAAGGAAGGAAGTCTTGGTCTCCAAAATCCTGAAACTTGCAGCAGCACTCATTTGTTGAAATCTAGCTTCATACTCACAATTTTGGTTCTGCACGTCATAGAGTTGTGCTTGTAATTGGCTAGTCGTCTCCTGGAGTGAGAGGATATCCCTCCAGAGCTCTGTAGTCTCCTTCTTGTACTTGGCAACAAGCTCTTGATTAATCCTATAGATAATGTCCACCTCGCGTTCTGCCATCTTCTTGTATTTGAAAACTTCTTGTTCCAGTGCTTCCATCCTTGCTTCGAGACTCCCTTCTCCTTTGGGTCCTTGAACATCTTTAATCTGCAACTCCCCATCCTTGAGTGACAACTCCTTCAGATGCATCTTCAGCTCCCTCATGTACGGATTGATGGAATCCGCAAGAGGGTTCTCCTTAGATGGACCAGACGAAGACATTGTAACTCCAAAGCCGAGAGCAATCCCTGACAGAAACAGCTCGAAACAAAACACGACGAGAAAACGATATACAGACCTTGGGGACTCCGGGGGGTTAAATAGGTGAAAATTATACATCGAAACGAAATCACAGGAGGAAACATGGACGGAAACGAGTTCCGGGGTGTTCTCACACCTGGGTGGCGCGGCCAGGGGTGGGCCCGCGCCACCTATGTGTGAGAAGCCCACAGGCTCCTTTTCCTGCCCGTTTTCGTCTCGTGATTTTTCATATTTAGTAAAAACAGCAAAAATATTAAAGAAAGAGCTTTTCACGAAACTTCTCTGACTAGAACTGTTACCTATTCGAAAACGAACTCTGCAGGTACCTGCAATTTGTCTTGGATGAATTCTTCCGGAGAAACTGTTTCAATAACATCAACATCTTCATTATAAGAATCTCCAGAAATATAATGTTTGAGTCTTTGCCCATTCACCACTTGTGTAGAGTCATCTTTCAACGAAGCAATCTTAATAGCACCTGAGCGGTACACTTCCACAATAACATATGGTCCTTCCCATTTTGAAAGTAATTTTCCTGCAAAAAATCTGAGACGAGACCTATACAATAGAACTTTCTCACCAACATGAAACTCTCTCTTAAGAATTCTCTTATCATGCCATTGCTTGACTTTTTCTTTAAAAAGCCTGGCATTCTCATACGCTTCGTTTCTCCACTCATCTAGAGAACTCAAATCTAATAACCTTTTCTTACCGGCTAGTTTAAAATCTCTATTAAGCTCTCTCACTGCCCAAAAAGCTTTGTGTTCTAATTCTAAGGGCAAGTGACATGCTTTTCCGTAAACCATCTTATAAGGAGACATACCCATGGGGTTCCTAGATCTATTGACAGTCTTCCTAGATCTATTGACAGTCTTCTGCAAGATAGACTTGATCTCCCTATTTGAAAGCTCTACCTGCCCACTAGTTTGGGGATGATAAGCAGAAGCAATTCTATGATTGACATCATATTTAGCAAGAGTTTTTCTAAAACTACCGTGAATAAAATGAGAACCTCCGTCAGTCATAAGATATCTAGGCACACCAAACCTAGGAAAAATAACATCCTTAAGCATTTTTAACGAGGTCTCACCATCGGCACTCTTTGTAGGTATGGCTTCTACCCATTTAGTAACATAATCAACAGCAACAAGTATATGGGTATAGCCTTTTGAAGGAGGAAAAGGACCCATAAAGTCAAATCCCCAACAATCAAACGGTTCAATAACAAGAGTGTAACTCATAGGCATTTCATTGCGTCTAGAAATATTACCAACTCTTTGACATTCATCACAAGATAAAACATACCTTCTGGCATCTTTAAAGAGGGTTGGCCAATAAAAACCTGATTGTAGAACCTTCTGTGCGGTTCTATCCCCAGCATGATGCCCTCCATAGGCGCTTCTATGGCATTTTCTTAATATCTCTTGTTGCTCATATTCCGGTACGCATCTTCGCATAATACCATCAACTCCTTCCTTATATAAGTGTGGGTCATCCCAAAAATAATGTCTCAAATCATAGAAAAATTTTCTTCTTTGCTGAGCTGTAAAGGTTGGAGGCAAATACTTGGAAACAATAAAGTTAGCATAATCAGCATACCAAGGAAGGTCTCGCGAAGTTACATTTATTGCAGCTAACTGTTCATTTGGAAAACTATCGTTAACAGGAATAGGATCAAAAGAAATGTTTTCCAATCTAGACAAATTGTCAGCCACAGGATTTTCAGCACCTTTCCTATCTACGATATGCAAATCAAACTCTTGTAAAAGCAGCACCCATCTAATAAGCCTAGGCTTAGCATCCTTCTTAGTCATAAGGTATCTAATAGCAGCGTGATCAGTATGAATAGTAACTTTAGAATCAACAATGTAAGATCTAAACTTATCACATGCAAAAACAACAACAAGAAACTCTTTCTCAGTAGTAGCATAATTCTTCTGAGCAGCATCAAGAGTCTTACTAGCATAATGAATAACATTCAACTTATTATCTACGCGCTGTCCAAGAACAACACCAACAGCAAAATCACTAGCATCACACATAATTTCAAAAGGTAAATTCCAATCAGGTGGTTGAATAATAGGAGCAGTAGTTAAAGCCTTCTTAAGAGTTTCAAAGGCTTCCTTACAATCATCATCAAAGACAAATGGTACATCTTTTTGAAGAAGATTAGTAAGAGGCTTTGAAATCTTAGAGAAATCTTTAATAAACCTCCTATAGAAACCAGCATGACGAAGAATACTACGAATACCTTTAACATCTCTGGGACAGGGCATTTTCTCAATTGCCTCCACTTTTGCTCTGTCAACTTCAATACCTCTTTCAGAAATTTTATGTCCAAGGACAATTCCTTCATTCACCATAAAGTGGCATTTCTCCCAATTAAGAACAAGGTTAGTTTCTTCGCATCTCTGCAAAACTTTATCAAGGTTGTGCAAACAATTATCAAAAGAAGTTCCATAGACGGAGAAATCGTCCATGAAGACCTCCACAATTTCTTCACAAAAGCCATGAAAAATAGCAGACATGCATCTTTGAAAAGTAGCAGGAGCATTGCATAAACCAAACGGCATACGTCTATAAGCATAAGTTCCATAAGGACAAGTAAAAGTGGTTTTCTCTTGATCATCCTTCTTAACAGCAATTTGAGAAAAACTAGAATAACCATCAAGGAAACAAAAATGAGTCTTCTTAGATAGCTTTTCTAGCATTTGATCTATAAACGGTAAAGGATAATGATCTTTCTTAGTAACTTTGTTTACCTTCCTATAATCAATGCACATCCTATAACCAATAACTACCCTTTGAGGAATAAGCTCGTTATTCTCATTAGGCACAACAGTCATACCTCCTTTCTTAGGAACACAATGGACAGGACTAACCCATCTACTATCAGCAATAGGATAAATAATACCAGCATCAAGGAGCTTTAATACCTCATTTCTTACCACATCCTTCATCTTGGGAATTAAGCGGCGTTGATGCTCCACGACTGGCTTCGCGTCTTTCTCCATATTAATGGCATGCTGACATAAAGTGGGAGAAATCCCTTTCAAATCATCAAGCGTATATCCCATAGCTCCTCGGTGTTTCCTCAATATCTCCAATAATCTTTCTTCTTCCTTTCCTGAAAGTTTAGAGCTAATAATAACATGATATATTTTCTTATCATCTATATAAGCATATTTAAGATTATCAGGCAAAGGCTTTAATTCAAAAATAGGATCTTCCTTAGGCGGCAAAGTGGTACCAAGATCCTCCACAGGTAGATTATGCTTGATTAATGGTGGTTGACGAAGAAGAATATCGTCAATCTCTTCTCTTTCCTTGCTGAAAACATCACTTTCGTGATCTTCCATGAATTGCTGCAAGGCATTATTAGGAGCAAGCGCAATAGAAGCAAGCTGTTCAACTCGAAAATTTTCATTAGGAGTGTCATTTTCATAAGAAGTCTTACCAAACTTGGAAAAATTAAACTCATAAGACTCTCCATTAAACTTAGTAAAAAATTTCTCCTTCTTACAATCTATCACGGCGCCACAGGTGTTCAAAAATGGTCTACCAAAAATAATAGGACAAGTTTTACTAGCCTCCTTACCAAGGACTAGAAAATCAGTAGGGTATTTAGTCTTACCGCAAAGAACTTCCACATCTCGAACAATACCAAGAGGCCAAACAGTCTCTCTGTTAGCAAGCTGAACAACCACATCAATATCTTCAAGTTCACAAGCGCCAATCTCATGCATAATTTCTTTGTAAAGCTCTAAAGGAATAGCACTAGCACTAGCACCAATATCACATAAACCATAATAGCAATGATCTCCGATCCTGACAGAAATAACAGGAACACTTGTTTTCCTATGCTTTTTAGGATGTGAGAGAATGTTAGAAGCATCTTCACAAAAAAGAATATATTCATCCCCTACATCTTTAGTAACAAGATCCTTCAATATAGCTACAGGAGACTTAATAGTAATTTGCTCATCAGGTTCTACAGCTTTCTTAGTACTTTTATTAGACACACTTACCAAAGTAGAATACTTCTTTACCTTAGCAGGGAAAGGTGTCTTCTCAAAATAAGGTTCAGGCACAATGCTATCAACAGTACAAACTTCAGTAGCTGCAGCAGGTAAATGACTAATAGAATCTTTATAGGGCGCATGATATTTGTTCCAATCTTTCTTTGGAACATCAAGATAAGAGGCAAAGGCCTTAAGACAATTAGCAAGTATTTGTGAATCAAGACCATAAGCAGTACTAACACTATGAAAGTCATCGGTTCCCATAAAAGATTTAATGCATTCATAATCATAGTTTATACCTGACTTCCTACCTTTGTCGTTTTCCCAACCTTCAGCATTTTCTTGTATACGGTCAAGAAGTTTCCACTTAGCATCTTCTTTCATATGAGTGAATGATCCAAAGCAAGAAGCATCCAAATAATCCTTATCAGGAAGAGTAAGCCGCGCATAAAAATTATCAATAACAATATTATTGGGGAGCTCATGAATGGGGCATTTGAGCATTAGTAACTTCAATCTCCCCCACGCTTGGGCAATACTTTCTCCATCATGAGGCCAAAAATTATATATCCGATTACGGTCTTTATGAATTTCACTTGGAGGATAAAACAAGGAATAAAAGAGAGGTACAATATCCTCCCATGCCATAGATGGACCATCTTGGAGTAGTCGATACCACTCTTCAGCTCTGCCTTTCAATGATAATGAGAATAATTTCTTCGTGACCTAGCTTGGTGAAATACCTGCACATCTGAACAACTCGCATAATTCATGTATAAATAATAAGTGATCACCTGGATGGACAGTTCCATCTCCTGAATAGCAGTTATCCATAATACGCCCAACAATTTTCATAGGTATTTTAAAAGGATCAATTTCAGCAGGTGGTGGCGGTGGTGGTTCCTCCACATGTGCAGCAGTAGTAGTAGATGTGTTTCCAAATAGGAAACCAAATGGAGAGTTCTCCATAGCAGAGTAAAATAAAATAAAAGACAAAATAAAAACAATACTCACAGCGGACGGTTACCTTTACCAATTTCACTCTTCAATAGCGCTACACTCCCCGGCAACGGCGCCAGAAAATAGTCTTGATGACCCCACAAGTATAGGGGGTGTATCGTAGTACTTTCGATAAATAAGAGGTCGAACCCAACGAGGAGCAGAAGGTGTTGATGAGCAGTTTTGATCAAGGAATCACTGTAAATACCAGCAAACAGGTTTTCAGGGGTATTTGGTAATACGAGTAAATAAAGTGCGAGTAAATAAAAGACAGTAGTAACAATTGCAGCAAGTGGCCCAATCCTTTCTTCAGCAAAGGACAAGCTGGTTGTGTACTTATAATAACCAAACATTCTCGAGGACACACGGGAGTTTCTGTCAAGAGCTTTCGCTTTATAAAGCCAATAGTCTTTATTGGTTTGATAGGTGTTATGGGGGTGAAACTGTGCTAGCGCACTACCCTTACTAGGATAAATACACACTTGTGATTATACCCCTTGCAAGCATCCGCAAATACAAGAAAGTAATTAAGATAAATCTAACCACAGCCTTAAACTCTAAGATCCTACGCTCCCTGGTGCAATGGTTTCCCAACGGAGGTTTAGGTTTCTGTCACTCCAGTAACCCCACAATTGGTAGCCAAATACACAATGCATCTCACTAGGCCCATAAATGGTGAAAGTATCATGTAGTCGACGTTCACATGACACCACTAGTGAAATAGCACCACAACAATATCAAACCATTAAATATTTCTCAACAATAATTCACTACTAACATCTTGACTTCTCCCATGTCCTCAAGAACTAAACGAACTACTCACAAGACATCATATGGATCATGATCAGAGGTGAAATAATGGTAAATAACAATCTGAACATAAACCTTAATTCAATGGTTCCACTCAATAGCATCAACTACAAGAGTAATCAACACCGGGAAAGTTTCCCCTATGAATATAACAAGATCCAACTCAGATGTTACAGCGGGATGGCGTGGTGATGGTGGAGATGAAGGTGCTGGTGATGGAGATGATGATGATGAATCCCGATGAAGTCCGGTGCGATGGTGATGACGATGGCGACGATCTCCCCTCTCCGGAAGGAATTTCCCGGCAGATTTCTCCCTGCCGGAGAGCTTTCTCTCTCTGGTGGTTTTCCGCCCCGCAAAGGCGGCGTTGTGTCTAACTCTGGCCTCCCTTGACTTAGGTTTTCGGGGACGATGAAGTACGCGAAGGGGCGAGACCAGAGTGGGCCGGCGGCCTCACACAGGGCTGGCGCGGCCAGGGGGCAGGCCGCGCCACCCTGGCGTGAGGGCCCCTCCTGGCTCCTCTCGACTCCTCCTTCTGGCTTCCTGAGTCTTCTGGGAAAATATAATTTCCTGGTATTTTTCTGGAATTTTCCTGATCTTCAAAATATGGTCCCTTGATGGTCCTTTTTCCAGCAGAATCCTGACTCCGGTAGCAAATCCTCCAATGATCATCAAACATGTGAAAACAAAGAAATAACATAAGTATCTATCTAAATATGAAATATATCAATGAATAACAGTAAATTATGATACAAATAGTGATGCAAAATGGAGTATCAGTGGCCCCTCTTCGCCTCTTTGGATCTCTGGAAGCTTCCGGGAAAATAAGACTTCTGGAACTTATTTCGTCCAATTCTGAGAATATTTCCTGTGTAGCTTTTCTGAAACACAAAAACAGCAGAAAACAGGGAACTGGCACTGTGGCATCTTGTCAATAGGTTAGTTTCGGAAATTGCATAAAAATGCCACGAAGTGTAACGAAACACAAGGCAAATGGTGCAAAAACAAGCATGGAGCATCAAAAATTATAGATACGTTTGAGACGTATCACTTCTCCACCATGTGCTTCATGTTTAGATCTCATGAGCTGCCCTACATGATCGATGTCACCGTTATGTAATTCTACATGTTTGGTTTGTTGGGATCCGATGATTATTGGTGTTATGCTTGAGTTGAAGTACTGAAATTTATCTTTTGTTATCTCTATGTTGTTTATGATCTTGCATGCTCTCCGTTGTTAGTAGCTATCTTGGCCGAGTAGTTGCTAGTGACTCCAAGAGGGGTATTTATGCTCGATAGTGGGTTCATGCCTCTATTTAATCTAGGGGAGTGACAGAAACCCTAAGGTTGTAGATGTGTTGTTGCTACTAGGGCGAAAACAACATTCATATGCTCAAGGGTATATGCTTTGTTTACATTACACACTTTGCTTAATGCAATTATCTGTTATTCGCAACTTAATACTCATGGGGTGATCGGATGATATCCCCGTGAGTGGATTATTAGTCATAGATGTAGTTGGATGGCGGTCTATGTATTTTGTTGTAATGCCCAGAGTAAATCTCATAGTGATCCTCTCATCATATGCACGTTGTCTTTATTCTATCAATTGCCCAACTGTAATTTGTTTACCCAGCTTGTATTATTTTATCTTATGGAGAGACACCGCTAGTGAACTATGGACCCCGGTCCTATTTCCTTTATATTGCAATTACCTGTTTACTTTACTCGCACTGTTTACTTTACTCGTATACTATTATCATTTCCACTCGATACGCTCATACCCTTTTTTCAAGCAAACCGGTGAGATTGACAACCTTATCGTAAGTTGGGAACAAAGTATTTGGTTGTGTTGTGTGCAGGTTCTGTGTTGCAGCTAGCAAAGCAAAGCTTGGACGAGGTGCCCTATAAATTGTCCTGAGCTGTCGCAAGCTAGTCAGCATCACCTTCAGTCGTTTGTCTCTCCTCTCCTGATCGATAAACCTTGGTTTCTTAACTAAGGGAAAACTTTGCTGATGTATTCATCACACCTTCCTCTTGGGTTCCCAACGGGCTGGTCATTCAACTAGCAATCAGCCACCGTAGAATGCGAGCAAGCGAGATGGACCAAAGATGGCCTCGCACATGTGCACTCACAATTCCTTAGCGAGACCTTGAATGCTCGGCCTCCGTGTTGGACACTATCGGCCATGGTTCCTCCGGGCTTGTTCATTGATAAATGAGCTTCGTTATCATAAACGGTGGCAACTTCAGAATCCGCCTTACGAGACTGAAATGTCATCCACTCGTCAACTTTGGGTGGGTACTTGTATTTGTGCTTTTGCGTATTGTCTCCCGCAATCTGCCTATCCATTTCATCTGAATACTTCAAAAATACTCATTCAACTTGTCGAATGTGTATCGCACAATTGCCGTCACGGGCATGCACGGACACCCTTGAGCACCTTGTTGAAGCATTCTGCCATATTGCTTGTCATTTGACCGTACCTCTGACCATTTTCATCATAGGCTTCTTGCCCACTTTGTTCTATTTGGATGTGCCTATTGAGAAATGCTTGACCCTTAGCATCGAGCTTTCTGTTTGACGTCGATTTTGATGTACAAGTTTGCAAAACGCCGGTCAGTGAAGCGAGACAACAATCTTGAAGATCATCGGTCAACTCCTTGCTACCACATGCCCTATAGAAGTTTGAAACAGAAATGCCTCTGCACCATCTATGGTGCAAAGGAGCATGCCCTGGAATTTCAATTTGACCGCTGCGAGAATTCCTTGATGTGTATCTGAGATGACACAAATTTCCCTTTGTGGCGGTAATACCTTGGTCCTCAAAAGGTGAAAAAACCACTGCCAGTTATTGTTGTTCTCTGCCTCAAACAAAGCAAATGCCAAAGGAACCAAACGGTTGTTGGCATCATTTGCTATTGCAACCAAGAGAGTCCCCCTATATTCCGGTCAGAAATGTGCCATCAACGGAGATTACCGGTCTACAATGCTCGAAGCTTTAACGCTTTGCTGGAAAGCCCAAATGCACGGCCAAATACTCGGACAGTTCTTCCATTGTAAATCCTTGTTTCCTGTCCATAGGCTCTACCACATGAACCATGCCCGGGTTTGCGTCGGCCATTGCTAACAACAACTGAGGAATTCGGTTGTATGCTTCTTCCCAATCACCATACAACATCCTGATGCAGCTTGCTTCGCTTTCCATGCCTTGCCGTATTTCACATCATAGTGAAAGAGAGTTTTCATAAGCTCCATGACTGTTTGATGCTCATTGTTGGAAGTGACAAGATTTGGTTGGAAAGTCTATATGCGATGAACTTGGAGGTGAGTTGTCGGTGATCGTGCTTTACTGCTTGCCACACACCTCTTTCCGCGACACATGTGAGTTGGCCACAACTTGTTATGCGCCAATCGGGTCCTCCTGCATGGTCTTGCACGCACAATCCAAGGACATCCATCCTCCTCGCACTTAACAATGTAATGCTTCTTCACGTTTTGAGTGAAGCACCGTATAGGGACGATGATACTTAACCGAGAAGTCCTTGATCCATTATTTAAATTCCACCAAGGTTTTGAACATCAAGCCTTCTGATATACCATTACTATCATGATTGCCATTGGTAAGAAGTAGGCCTAGGTCCAAGCACTAACCCTCGCCGCCGTCAACCGTGGCTTCATCCGCGAGACTAAGATCACGGAACCAATGGTATCGATGATCTCGCCCCAATACCCTCTCGTGGACTTCGACCTCATTGGCGTGAACCCTTCCTCATCAACTTCTTCTTTGGGACCATCATCATCCAGTCTGATGCATAGCATCGCGAGTACGGTATGTCATGATCCATGTTTTCTTGGTATAGTCATATCCAAATCTCCAACATTGTGGTCATGAGCTCATATCATTTCTCATCATCCCCGCACTCATCATCCTCCTCTTCCAATGCTTCGTCCTCCTTTGAAATTGGCATTCCATCCGTCATTTCTTCTTGGTGGTTCGGTGGAGAATCCTAGCATAAACCCCGAGAGGCACTCCGGTTCAAGTCCAAATGCAAAGTACCACCAATCTTTTTGGTGGCAAATAACTCAAGAACCTTGTCGAGAGATTTGCCACACCCTCCTTGTATGCACCCCCAACGTTGCTCGGAGTTGATACACATTATCTTCCAATGGAAGTGCATGCCAAATCCAGCGTTTGCCTACCCTCCAACTCAAACAACATCATTAGGTTCCATCCAATTCAACTCTATCCTAACTTGTTCCAAGACCTCGGCGTACGTAGGAGTATGGAACACCAAGCAAGCTCATCCGGGTCGGGCTCTATATTGCCTTTCAAATATGCTTCCTTGTAACATAATGAACATGAACAATTCTCGCCAACCATATATTGGTATAACAACAATAAGGTAATTTTTTTTAATAAGTACCAATCCATATTTACTAACACATCATCTACCAAAACGCCTAACATAACAAGAAAACCTTAACCCTAACCTAACCATAACAACAAACCCTAACATCACAAACCCTAACCCTAACCTACCAATCTAACTACTAAATACTTCATACACATCATAGAAGCCACATTGACTAAATTAACACAGAATCAACATTGCAATTTTGGTGATGATCAAATAGTTCTAGGGTTTCCAAGATTTGGGGATTGAACACCAAAAATGCAAATTCCAATGGGTCAAATGAATGAGAAATGATGGAGAGTACCTTAGGAAACTTGGGGAAGGCAAATCCACAGAAAAACCTTCGATTTTGGTGGTTTGGGGTGGGAGGATTGAGAGGGGAGAGAGAGCAGCCGCCACTTAGCACAGGGTGTGGGAGGAAGTGAGGGAGGAAGTGAGGGAGGAGGCCAGCTCGGGCCT